>JAOYSI010024161.1:17225-32225 GCA_025775065.1 Hiodon alosoides | reverse complement strand
CTCTGGGCTCTCCTCTGTGTTTGTTCAGTGACCTCTGGGCTCTCCTCTGTGTTTGTTCATTAACGTCTGGGCTCTCCTCGGTGTTTGTTCAGTAACCTCTGGGCTGTCTATCCATGGTCTGTAGTCTCTGGCCTCTTCTCTATCCCTGTGTGGTCAGCTCTTACCTGCTAAATTCTCTGTCAACCAGAAATAAGTTCCAGCTTCACATCTTCACATCTGAGAAAAGGGGTGAGATATCATACAGGCCGTTAATTGTTGCCTGCTAGCTGTAGATAACCTGGCATTGGTCCAAGTTTCTCTAAAGCTGCAGCTGCTTTAGCACACAATATTTTCATTATCAGTGTTTCCAGACTTTTTTTATGGGAACAGACACGGGGACCCCATTGCCCTGAAGTGCTGTCAGGGGCTGTGGTTCATAAGTGACGGAAATGGTGACAGATCAAATGGCAGGGTTTAAGGTGGGCAAAGGGAAACGTTTTGGAAACCGTACAGCTCTCCCTACCCCAACTCCACTTGTTCCCCTGAGGACCAGTCACTTCAGGAGTGGTCAGTGTTCTCCCAGGAGGTGGACTGCGTTACCTACTACCTACTACTACCTACAAATGAGTCATAGAAAATAATACCCATGAGTGAAAAGCTGACCTTGCTGAGATACATTCCCAAATGGTTGTTCATATCTATCTCACTGCTGCATGCAGGCATCTTATTTACTTGTCTTTGTGCAGGTTTATTATATCTCTATATAACGTTTCGGGATGTTTAGTTGTCCATGGATGTGTCTGAATGCCCACGTTCCTGTCCATCTTTCTATGCAGACATGTGACTGTGAAAACAACGCCTGCCCACAAGTTTGTCTTCACTGTGAAAAGCCACCACTCTGTGGTGCCGGGAACCATCGCCTTCAATTTGCCACAGGTAGGAGGCTCTGTTCAAACGTGGCATGTTAACGAGTGGGGTGCAGGTTTATTTGAGTGAAAACTCTGTGAACGGCCTGTTTACTGTATTCGACTATTCAAACCTGTTCATTGTCAGTGTCCTGGATGAACCTTGTTTTTCCGTTTTGGCATTTTAGTTATTTTTATACAGATGGAAAGCTCTCATCAACCCATGTGTTCTGCAATGTTTCATTACCTCTAGGACTAATACAATTTATTCATTTATTTATTTATTCAATTTATGCAATTTAACACCAAATCTTATATCTAGTGGTTATTTGGAAAATAAAACTTTTTTGGAGATTTTTTTAAATAAATTTTTTAAGTCTGCCATATTCATATTTATGCTGGTCTCACAGACTGGCATTTTGACTGCTGGATTCAGAGGGAAGGGAGTTTGTAGCTGTCTCTGCTCAGGACACCCTAGTATTAACCATCTCTTTGCCTTCTGTCTCTCTTTTAGAGGAAGTGGGCGGGCCTTTCCATCGGACAGGAAGTGGAGGGTGAGTCAGTGGGTGACAGATGTCTCATACCAGAATTTTCCGGGGCTGTGCGTCTGTTGATCTGATATAGGCTGGATGTTAGAGATAGCAGAAACGGAAGGAGGCCGTTGTTTCCCTCTTTTAACCCCCCTGCACTTTTAGGTTAGGCTTAACTGTGTTTATATGAAACCAGTGCTGTTTTTTTCAGACACTCTCGTCTGAAGTGATTTTAATGCGGCAAACATGGCAGCTGTGTCTGGAGTGTTCTTAAATGGCAACATTTTTCAATACTCTTGACATTCTCCAATACTCCTGACTGATTGCATGATTAGTGTTTTAAGAGCAGCACTGCCGTCATCAGACTACAACATTAACATTGATGGCTGAAGTTGGGCCTATTGGGTCCCAAAGTGGCAAGGTAACTTGTACTCTGAGTTACTTTCTGGACAATGCTTTGAGGCCATATAATGTTTTTATATCCTTACATGATCTTGTCGGAGATAATGGACATTGTGCTATTATTCCATAGACACAGATGAAGTTTTTTGCTGGTTGGTGCCTGGCTTTACTTGCTCAATTGAAACAGTCTGACCTGAGCACGACCCAAGCTTAAACCCTAATCTCTTCAGAACTTCCTTAGAGCCTCCCGAAGTTCTGAAAGTGTCACACACTGAGTATGGGTGAGCTATTTGGAGACATCGCTGCTATTTAGTTTTGTTTATTGAGTTATTTTTTAAGAATCAGCAATGATTTAAAACAATTTTCTGTCACCCAATGTGGAACCGCTAGTTTTACTAATACGTCTTGGCTCGTTACAATGTCCACCTCCACATGCAGGGAGCGTGAGGAATTGGGACTCGGCTTCTCCAATCCTAGTTGCCTCCATCCCATCCTTCTCTTTTGGTTACTGCAGGCTGCACAGCCTGCACGAGAGGTTAAGCACCGACTGGACGAGGGGCACGTCCCTCTCTGTGGCACTGCAAGCCTGCGGGTGCCTGGGAAGCCGGTGTGAGACGCTCATTAGCAATGAGCCGAGAGAATCACTGCCGGTTTAACCCACCCCAGCCCTGGCGGTGCTCTGCCAATTTTGCGACGCCATTTTGTTTGCGCCTTCATGCTAACTGATAGCATTTTCAATTTGGGGTCAGCTTTAGAAGAAATACACTACCGTTCAAAAGTTAGGGGTCACTTAGAAATGTACTTGTTTTCAAAAGAAACATTTTTTGTTCATTAAAATTACATCAAATTGATCAGAAATACAAATAGACATTGTTAATGTTGTATATGACTATTGTAGCTGCCAAGAAACTGAAGATCTCGGTCAACGCTGTGTACTGCTCCCTTCACAGACACTGGACAGAGGAAGATTAGAAAAAAAGTGTTATGGACAGGTGTTGAGACTGGTGTTTTGCGGGTACTATTTAATGTTTAATGTACACAGCGTTGTACAAGATCATCAGTTTCTTGGCAATTTCTCGCATGGAATAGCCTTCATTTCTCAGAACAAGAATAGACTGACGAGTTTCAGAAGAAAGTTCTTTGTTTGTGGCCATTTTGAGCCTGTAATAGAACCCACAATGGCTGATGCTCCAGATACTCAACTACTCTAAAGAGGGACAGTTTTATTGCTTCTTTAATCAGCACAACAGTTTTCAGCTGTGCTAACATAATTGCAAAAGGGTTTTCTAATGATCAATTAGCCTTTTAAAATGATAAACTTAGATTAGCAAGCACAAAGTGCCATTGGAACACAGGACTGATGGTTGTTGATAATGGACCTCTCTACGCCTTTGTAGATATTCCATTAATAACCAGCCGTTTCCAGCTACAATAGTCATTTACAACATTAACAATGCCTACCCTGTATTTCCGATCAATTTGATGTTATTTTAATAACATTCCTTGTTTTCTTTCGAAAACAAGAAAATTCCCCAAACATTTTGAACGGTAGTGTATGTCTCGAGGTTGCACGTTAGCTGTTAGCCAATAGTGCAAAACATGGACTGAAGGCATTTAACTTGTTAGCTGTAACTGACCAACCGCACTCTGACTCTGACTCCCTCTTTATATCCAGTTAAAGTGGGAGATGGAGAAAGCAACAAATATACAGACCAGAATAAATACTGCCTAAAAAATGATTTATTTGCACCTATAAATGACTTGTATATCAGTCAACGTCTACAAATCTTGCTGTCAAGATAGTGGAATATGGGTAGAAAGTCCCAGCAGTAACCCAGTTAGTGTCTGAGCGTAATGGTCTGAGAGACCTCCACAGAGCTAGCCCTGCTCTGTTATTAAAATAATTAATAATTTTTGCCATTAACTTATTGTTATTTTCATTCATTTACATATTACATAGTTATCCATTGTATTAAGCTATTTTATTCCTCATTCTGGTATATTTTATCAATATGTATTGTAATGAATGTTAAATAAAGAGTTAGACAGAAGGGGAGTCAGAGTCAAGGATAGAATGTTTGTGTTGCTTGTAGTTTCTCTGCATTCTAGCACCGGTAGTTATAATAATTGACCCTCTTCCACTGCCCTGTACTCCTCACACACAAACAACCCCCGCGTGGCTATGGCTGGGATTTGTTTGGAACATAATAACACAGAATGGTACATAATGGCACAGAATTTGACTACAGTAGCCTGCTCCTCAGCGGTCGTGTCTGAAATGAAATACAGAGTATAAGTTGAATGCTGGGTTAACCAGGGTTTTCACCTCCTAGTGGCTAATTACAACTTCGACAAGTCTAAGCAATGCGTGGGGGCCATGACCATAGAGATCGACTTCCTGCAGAAGAAGAGCACAGACAGCACAGCGTACGACTCGGACAAGATGGCCAGCGAGTTCATCCAGCAGTTCAACAACCAGGGCTTCACCGTTGGGCAGCAGGTAGAGGATACTTATCCTGATGTCATTTGGAAATTGGTGTAGGTTTAAGTGTGCTGTAAGACATTTTCCTATTAAAAACAGACAAGAACTGATGGACGTGCTTGTAGAATATTAAGGTAAAATGCCAGGACGTATGAATAAGGTTTGATACCTATCCCTGTCGGCTGGAATCGTTTATCCACCCTTAACCAGACCAAACATTTCGGTGTATTTTACTTCTCCATACCACGTACTTTTCATGCTGTAGTTGAGGATTATTGACCTCATAATCTGAAGTACATTTCACTTTGCCCTAACACTGAAAGCACTAGCCAGCTTAGCAAAGTGAGTAATATTGAAAGTGCTTAAAGTCAAAAACTATCATGGATCAAAATTCTCAGAACTGTATTTATTTTACACTGTTGAGTGTTGCTTGTGAATTTTACACATTTGCAGCTTGCTGTACGCTGTATATATCGCAATAAACGGACTCGCTTACTTACTAGAAGGTGAGCATTACAAATCAATGGAGTTGTGAGAACGGCTACAAACTTGCTGAAAAAATGAATGATCCTGGTGCAGTATAAATTAAACGTCATACTTTACTCGGCTGATCAAGGCACTTTCAAAACTAACCGAGGTTAGACCAGCAAGGCATAAATTGCAGGCTTCAATACAACATGCAATAAAAGCATTTGATGTACAGCTGCATTTTAATCACTGATTGTAAAACCAAGGGATATTTCACTGCTATATTAATACAATATAAGCAAAAAAGAATACTACATATGTTACCTCCAAAACTCAGGAATAAACATCCACCAGCAGTTGCAGCTGATATCCTCTGACCATACACGGATATGATGGTTTTGGCTCCAGCTGAATTCACCGGAATTGTAAAGCAATGCTTTTCCAACTTGTAGAGACGTGGGAAGTCCCAGAACTCAGTAAATTTTACTGGAATCTGCAATTCTGCAAATTGCAACAAATTAGTATTTAATAATTAATCAGTAAATTAATAATTTGTTTTATTTTTGAAAAATGTCTTCTACGCATGAAAATAAAAAGCTATTAAATACGGTCTGAAGTGCAATTAGCTGGATGTTTAGATTCAGGCATTGCTTTAACTCAAATTTTTGGATTTATCTGTCACAGTCCGGTTAATTTAAGTAATGCCTCCAGTATGTTCAATGACCTCAGCACATTTTTTTAAATTACATTTCCTGTAGTATTGTAATGGGTTTTTAAAGACAGGGGGGTCCCGGCCAGAAGCTTATGCTATTTGGGGGGCCTTGGCATGGAAAAGTATGGGAACCCCTGTTCTATAACACTCATTCAACTAACCGGTAATTGATTTTAATTATTAGGTTCGTAAAGAAGGAAGTGTTTTTACATCGCACTAACCTGCTTTTGCATCGCAGTGACACAGAGAGGCTTCAAAACTTATCAATTGTTCCTTTTTTTTTTTATTAATACATTGACTGAATTTCAAGATTTCCACAAAATTGCAAGTTGAATAGACCTCTATTTTTTTTGAAAAAAATTAACCTTGTTGCCAAAGATTACATGTCTGCCACATCTACATGGATAACTTCAGGTTACCTCTGTAAATAGAGCCATGCTTTTTGTTTAGTGATCCACAGCCATGATGCTTCTGAAAGCTGAAAGTGGTGTATTCGATATTTTCACTAATCTGACTTATTGCACCTTTAAAACTATAGTCCCTGTTATTTAACCTGGGTGACAAGTATTGATTATGAGTGTGTGTCGATGTAATAGAGGAAGTATGTATTTGGGTGGTCAGTGTCCACCCAACCTGTGCCTGACCACCTCCTCCCCACCCCGAACGCCCTTTCCCCACAGCTGGTCTTCAGCTTCTGTGATAAGCTGTTCGGGCTTGTCATAAAGGACATCGAAGCCATGGACTCAAGCATCCTCAAGGGGGAGCCAGCATCCGGCAAGAAGCAGAAGGTATGGGGGGGGTTACATTCACCACTCAAGGCTTCACTGATTCTCTGAGTCCATTCTTTGCATCACGATGTGCTTTGAGCCATGCACTGCACTATAATCTCTCCAGGGGCCTGAGTTCACGGTTAGGCCTGGCTTCAACCAGATGACCATATATTTTTATAACCATGAACATTATTAAGAGGCCCTATAAGCTCCACTTTCATCATAACCTTCTGTCCTAGTGACATCCAAAATGACTGACATCATTTAAGCCTTGTGGTTGTATTACATCTTCCAAGGTGAAATAGTGCTTGTACTACAGTGTGAAGGAATTGGACTCTTGCTGATGTGACAATGGTCCAGCCATCGAAGGGTTCCCTGTCACCTACAAAATATGAACCTTTACTATTTGTTAATTTCCCTTTAAACACCCCTGAGTTCTGTGCATTTAGGCTATGAGAGCCCCTTGTTTAGCCCTTTTATGGCATTGTGTGCTTGTGAAAGCCTGCTACTCACATATTTGTTCTTCCCAGGATCTTGCAATTTAAGTTGTTGTTATTTATTTAATTATCTCTCTGTTTTTTTGCTTATTTAGTTGCTTTTTAAACTTTCTTTTACTGTTATATTCAGGGCTTCTTTTATAGAAACATTTGTGTCTTTTCTTTCCACGGAGACTTGTGAATTCAGTGATCACGGCAGTGTCACTGTTATTTTGATTAATCTCCGGTTGGAGCTGGGCATAACTTAGCCTGTAATGTAGCCGGTTTTCGATGGCAGAGAGCTGCTCCGCCTTAAATAAATAGCCTGTCACGGCTGCAGAAGCCCACCCATTCATCCAGATTTTCTGAAGGATTTGCAAGCATCTTAGCCCCTGCAGTCTTGCAGGCCAGCAATGCACTTCGTAAAATGTATACTATAAAGTTGGGCCTTCGACTGCTCTGGTGCTGCTCCTGTCTTGGAAGCTAGAGCATCTTTCTGTGCGTATATCAGTCCGGGTTGTTGGCCAGAGGTTTAGCTTTAGCTTTAGCTTTAGCTGCTGAACAGGGCCGCTGAAGGTGTGATGGTTAAGGTAATGGGCTTGTAACCGAAAAGTTCAAGTCCCATCCCAGCTGTATCCTTGAGCAAGACGCTTAACCTGAATGTAAAAGTGGATAATTCATGGCTGCTAAGCAACTAAGTTGTAAATTGTAACAGGCACCCGCTTCAGCTGATTGAGCTAATTAGTCATGCAATGGGCAGGAACATGGCAGCTCGCCGTCAGCTTTTACAAGCTAAGCTGCCGGCCCTCCCGATCGTGCCTTTTACACCAGGCCACACTTCGCCAACTTAGAACTTAAAGATCCAGGCTCTTTTGCCTAAGAGTTGCGATTTGCTTGGTTCCACCCGTCGAGACTGGAAGGTTTTATTCAAAGTACTTCCTGGTATGGGATGGTAGCCTCAATTCTAGTTCCTCTAGTCAACCTCTTTCAGATCCTCAAGCCGTTTAAGAGGTTGACCGTGAGGCTGCTGTCACAGTCCATTCATCCAGATCACTGGTTTTGCGACAGTGGACCTGCAAGACACTTACTTTTTCATACCCATATAACTAGGACTCAAATAAACAGATGTTTTGTGTTTGAGTTTCTAGCTCACATGCAGCTCATCACCAACCATCTTTCAAGGTTAGGCCTGAGAGTGAACCATGCAAATTCAGTTTGGTCCAGCTCAGGTTGCAAACTATCTAGGGCTGAAGTTCTGGTCCATGCTCTCGGAGGACAGAGTAGTGCAGATTGTAGTATGCCTAGATCCTTTTCAACTGGGCAAAGCTCTCCTTGTGGCGATATTCCTTAGGCTTCGCAGCCTGATGGCAGCAGTATCACAATCCCTACCCCTGGGCCTTCTATACATGCGCCCCCCTGCAGGCATGGTTGAACTACAGTATTCCTCACTGCTTGTTGAACTGATGCTGCAAGATCAGTCTCCATCAACTGCCTTCACCTGAAGCTTGGAGCGGTTACGTGGCAAGAGGCGATTACCATGGACACCTCCAACTATGGTTGAGGTGGCTAGTGAAATGTAAAGGAAGTGCAAGATTCTGCTCTGGTCAGATGTATCTCCTCTCTGTCTGATCAGTTCATCTACCAGGAGTGGAATGGTGGCAAAATGACCTCCTCTAGACGTTACAAAATGGGGGCTTAACCCTCAGGTTGTGAGCCTCATTTAGGAAAATTTTTGGAAGGAAACACACTGCCTGCTTTGGTTCTTCAAAAAGAGAGACCGAAATTGTCTGGAGATGGACATGCTAGCACATCATTAGCCAGCATGCCTCCTCTATACATTCCCACTGGTGGTGCTACTTCCGAAGATCAGGCAGGAATGAGTCAGAGTCTTTTGTAAGCCCAGGAGACCTGGCATCTTTGATCAGCTTTCTGTGGGAACCAATTTTCTTCTGTGCCCCAATTGCCGCAACCGTCTCAATATGGAGATTAGCCCCTGGACAGCTCCGACAGCTGCCTGGGCCTTTCTGAAAGGCTAATGGAGTTCTTTCAGAAGGTTAGGGCAGCCTCCACTCGTTTCCACGGTTACAAATGGGGCATGTTCCGACAGTGGTTCTTGGTGCGGGATAAAGATCCCACCACTTGTTCCATAGCAGTAATGTGGAAATTCTTGCCAGACCTTCAAGACGAAAAGTGTGCTTGGTGGCTATATCCGCTTGCCACATGAATATGCATTCTCCTGGAACCTATTTTCTGGCATGATAGTTTTTGAGAGGGGTATGGCGGTTTAGGCCACCAAAAAATGATTCACTGTTGCATTTTTGTTAGTAGTCACTTCCAAGTGAGTAAGTGAGTTGCAGGCATTACGTGCCTAGAGCTTGCTTGCTCCTCGCTTCTCTGGAAGGTCAGATGTTATCCTGTGGCCTAACCCTGCTTCTATACCTAAAACAGTTTCATCCTTCCATGTAAACCAGTCCGTCAAAGTCTTCGCCGCCCTGCCCTTCTGGCAGAGAGCTTCTGGTAGTCCACCCAAAGTTCAATGTCCTGAGTGTGTTATTGTGCTACCTGGTGAGAACAGAGAGCAGCTGTCTGCTATGGATACCCAGGTCCCGTCCAAGCAGAAATTCCACCTAACAAAATCACCCTTCGTGATCGCCACAGTGGCTCAGAAGTAAAAAAAATAATTTAAGTAATACTTTATATGCTTTTATAGGATTTTATGACGCATGACCTCAGACGTTCTCTCGTTAGAGGTTTTAATGTAAAATAACCCATTAGTGATATTTATTTATCAAGAAAGCATGTTTATGATGATAACCCAATGGTCTACCCATTGTGGGGTTCTACAGACACCAGATGGTACCTGTTGAATGTTGGAACCCCTGTTTGTTGCTCCTGAGGATCAGGATGTGGCAACACCATGACCCGCATATCTCTCTCCCTCCAGATTGAGATTGGTCTTCTGGTGGGCAACAGCCAGGTGGTCTTTGAGAAGGCAGAGAGCTCCTCCCTTACCCTGGTTGGTAAGTAAGAGATCTACAAAACCGCAGTCATCACTAGATCTATGTATCCCTCAACAAAACTGATCATTCAAGCAACAGCCACTAAAGACAGGTGTCCTGCATATTATATAAAACCAGCTAGAAAACCATTGTCATACAAATACCCAGGTTTTCTTCATAGTCGGGTAAAAAGTCAGCCAAGTGTCTGCAAAGTCACACATTTGTTCACAATTGCATAGGGGTTTAAAGATTATTAAAGATTCTGTCTTTATTGGTCCACAATTTTACATTGTTGGAAACCTAATAGAGGACACTGGAGTGTGATGGCCACTGGGGTTAAATACCCTTTCAATTTCATCTCTCAATTATAAATAACTTGGCTGTTGTTTGGACAAATCAGTTATGTCTCTTGTATTGTCTCGCAAATATCTAGTAGTGTATCTTCACCTTAAAATGTATTCCGTATATATAGTGGCACTTATGCGGTTTCATCATTTATAAATGTTTATTTCCCTCCATCTCAGGAAAGGCCAAAACCAGGGAGCAACGTCAGACCATCATCAATCCGGACTGGAATTTCGAGCGCATGGGCATCGGGGGTCTGGACAAAGAGTTCTCTGACATCTTCCGCAGAGCCTTTGCCTCTCGAGTCTTCCCCCCTGACATTGTGGAGCAGATGGGTGAGTTGTGGCCACTATCCAGAATGCTTTAGGGCTGTAGGTGGAGTTGGGACCACTGGCCGTTAGTAACTGAACTGTTCCCAATCCAGATGTGCCTGAAGCTTTGTTGGGTAAAAGACAGACCTTGAGCCGCTGTATCTCACCTTGTGTGCCTTTTTGTTGGTTTGAGATTCTCTGTGCATTATGCTGTTTTGTGTCACTGCTTACTTTTGTGCGTGGACTCCAACTCGGTTGTCTGGGGCTTTCTAAGAGGGTGATTGACATCCTATAAAATGCTCCGCTCAATAAGGCTACAAGTAGGGTGTGTTCCTACAGTGGTGCGTGGCGCAAGGCATAGATCCCACCAATTGTCCAATGGCTGTGATACTGCAGTTCTTGCACAACTTGACGAGGGTTAGACACCTTCCGTACTAAAGATGTATTTGGCATGTGAAGGAGGTTTCTCCTGGAGGCCACTTTCTGGTGTGCCAGTTCCAGACAAGGGCTTGGTGGCTTACGACAAAGAGAAAGAACATTGTTCCCCAGTGGAGGCTAAATGTAGTGCCACAAGCCTGGACGAAGCCTTTGTTGAGCTTTTATATTTAAAGACGGCCTTTCTGTTAGCAAACCTTTCCTCAAAGCGTCTAAAATTTGTCTGTGTCCTGAGCGTGCTTGTTCTTTGCTCATGGTAGGTTAATGGTTATCTTGCGGCCTAAACTGGCCTTTCTATTTAAAATGGTTTCAATTAAATGTAATGGCTCAGGAGAAAAAAGACAGAACTGTCATGGCAGTAGCATTTTACAATATAGTGCGTCAGACCTTAACCCTCCCCTCCGTCTCCCAGGCTGTAAGCATGTGAAGGGAATCCTGCTCTTTGGGCCCCCTGGCTGTGGAAAGACCTTGATGGCCCGTCAGATCGGCAAGATGCTGAATGCCCGTGAACCTAAGATTGTCAACGGCCCCGAGATTCTCAACAAGTATGTGGGCGAGTCAGAGGCCAACATTCGCAAGCTGTTCGCCGACGCTGAGGACGAACAGAAAAGGGTAAGATAAGAGAAACTTGCGCGCTGTTACTTACTCATGCACATATTTTTGTTTCCTCGACAAACGCTGGCAAACAATTCTTCATGTTATTTTTATTTACCTTTACCAAACTTCCACCCGGGTCCTCTGGTTGTTTTCACAGGATTTAGTGTGAAATAATCTCAATTTACTTTACTCATTCCAGATATGATTTAAAGACCTTAATCTTATCTCCACTTAGTCTCCTTTTACTACAGTAAATGGATTGAGTTTAGTTTCTCTTCATATTTCATATTTTTTAGACCTAGAACTAACCTGGTCGTTCATCTCTGTACATCTCTGTACATCTCTCAGTAAAAATTGTTATGAAGTGACGACCAGAACTAGACCCAATATTCCAGGTATACAGCACTGTGCAAAAGTCTTAGGCACATGGCTTTTTTTACGTAAATGTAGACTTTCATGTTTATTATTTGTGGTCTGCATTAATGTGTCTGTAGAAAAAAGTTATTTTTAGATGTCCAAACGATTTTAGATTTTTCCAAAAGAACAAGGAGTTCTCACCATCATTGAGGCTGTCTGGGAATACCTGGATAGACAGAAGTCTGTCGAACTGTGGAAAGTTCTCAAAGATGCTTGGAACAATCTACCTGCCGATTATCTAATAAAACTGCCCAACATAGTACCTAAGAGAATTGATGCTGTTTTAAAGACAATGGGTGGTCACACCAAATATTTATGAATACATTTTTTTTGTATTTTTTTAATGTTTACTGCCCTTTATAATATTTAGAAACTTTTCATTTAATTATTTTTGCTTTTTTTTACATGTGCCTAAGACTTTTGCACAGTACTGTATAGTTGACTTAAATATACGCTCCAATGTGGGTAGACTTGAGGGGGTTCTCTCCTCAACCTTGCAAACCTTGCCTTCGACCATCTCTCTTCAGCTGGGTGCCAACAGTGGCCTGCACATCATCATCTTTGACGAGCTGGATGCCATCTGCAAGCAGCGGGGCAGTTCAGCCGGCAGCACAGGGGTCCACGACACAGTGGTCAACCAGCTGCTGTCCAAGATTGACGGCGTGGAGCAGCTCAACAACATTCTGGTCATTGGTATGCAGAAACGCATGCATGAATGGAATGTGCGTTTTGATTCGTTTTACGGTTTAACTGCTACAAAGTGCCATATTGTGTTTTAACCGTATTAAAACCATATTTTTACCAACGTAGCAACATATCCTTTTCATTCCATTGTTAGCAATGACTGGTTTCTAAGAATTAATCAAAAAAGCTTGACGTGGAATAGTTTGGTGTGTTTTATGGCTGGTAAAACACATTTTTTGTTATACCAGCAGTAAATGTGACCTTTAAGTGGCATGACCATACACATAAACAATGTCATTAGGCTCAGGTATTATCTTGTCTGCTAAAACAGTCGCCAGTATTTGTGGTTGTGCGATTTTGAATTTCTCTGGTCATATATTAAAGCAATAATACATGAGTCTTGGGTGTATGCCATTGCAATGGCTGTGATGCGGCTAAGATCACTTCAGATCAGTTGAAGTTGTAAAGCAAAATGGCTGATCGATTTGTTATGCACTGCCATTACATAAATATTCGTCTTGGAGAATATGAATTTCACAGTTGTTTATTACACAATAATCTTGTCAATAAAAATGATTTAAACATTGTAGCATTGTTTCAGTACCACAGTACATTGAGTAGGCTACATAGACCTAAATGGGCATTTAGCCTACCATAGTTAGGCATGGATTGGCAACATATCTGTTCATGATAAATATTGGCATATTTTACAATATTAGTATTTAGTATTTATCAGTATGTCATTTTGTGTCTACATATTTACCTATAGGAGTTACTTATAGGGTTTTTTCTGGTTGCTTGTCTTTGGCTCTCCGTTCGAAAGTTTTTCTTTCTTTCTTATTATGACCCTCAAGTTGACATAATATGCAATAAATCATAGAAGTTAGCTAATGTTTGGTGCACTGACAGTCATTTTTGTGGTTGACGAATTGATTTTTTTTTTTTACGCATGGAAGCTTAAAAAATGTCTGCAAATGGGAAAATGCTGAATAATTACAACCAGGATGTGACATGTACATATGGTATGAATATTCACTCTCTCTTCTCAGGAATGACCAACCGCCCAGACTTGATTGATGATGCTTTGATGAGACCTGGCAGGTTTGAGGTGAAGATGGAGATTGGTAAGAATATCCCTGGCATTGAACTAGCACCTTGTTTCCCATTGTCTGTATCTGCTTGAATGTGTCGCTTCCTGTTCCACTGATCTCAATTGACCGCAGGGCCTCTTTGCTGCCAGTTATGTCTCTCATGACTAAACCCCCCCTCATTCACAGAAGTTTATTATCAAACAGGCTTGTTTCCAACTCAGAAGGGGGATATACTGCGAATGTCACTGTCTGTTATGTACGGTAGGGTTGGCTGGTTGCTGAGATTATGGACTCATTCCCCCTCCTCAACACATATCTGTTATCCCTTGCTGGTTTGGCTCTGTCTGCCATAAATTTGCAGTTCTCGAGCTGTAATCCAAAGCGTGCAGTGGAATGGGGACTTGTGGGAATATGAACGTGTGCTATATTGGTTACATGTGCACACAACTTTAAAGTATTTAGAAGAAAACTGATGAAGCGCTACACACATTCTGGCAAACTTTGACTGTTCAGCTTTTTTCCTGCTAATGCTACTGACAGTCACTCTGATCTCTGAGCCCTTTGTCCCTCCATTTTTGTAACGATCAAAACAAGGTTGCCTACCTGTCCATCGGGATTACTAACCTATAATAAAAGTTGTAAATAAGAAGTGTTGCGTAGCCCCTTGACCAGACAGTCACATCAATAGTAACTGGCCTTTGAGATCCCCCAATGTCAGGCTGCAAAGCTTTGATCCCAGATTCCAGAACTGAAGCCAGATAGAAGCAGCTGGAGCAGCACCAGAGCTGGAACAGCAGTCGTCGAGCAGCAGTGTGGAGCAGCAGTGTTCGAGCAACATCGTAGCTGGAGCAGCCGTGTTCGAGCAGCCGTGTTCGAGCAGCCGTGTTCGAGCAGCCGTGTTCGAGCAGCCGTGTTCGAGCAGCCGTGTGGAGCAGCATCGTAGCTGGAGCAGCCATGTTCGAGCAGCCGTGTTCACCTGCAGTGTTCGAGCAGCATCGGAACTGGAGCAGCCGTGTTCGAGCAGCCGTGTTCGAGCAGCCGTGTTCGAGCAGCCGCATGGAGCAGCATCGTAGCTGGAGCAGCATCGTAGCTGGAGCAGCCGCGTTCGAGCAGCCGCGTTCGAGCAGCATCAGAGCTGGAGCAGCCGTGTTCGAGCAGCAGTGTGGAGCAGCATCGTAGCTGGAGCAGCCGTGTTCGAGCAGCAGTGTGGAGCAGCATCGTAGCTGGAGCAGCCGTGTTCGAGTAGCTTTGTGGAGCAGCATCGGAGCTGGAGCAGCAGTGTTCGAGTAGCGGTGTGGAGCAGCATCGGAGCTGGAGCAGCAGTGTTCGAGCAGCAGTGTGGAGCAGCCGTGTTCGAGTAGCAGTGTGGAGCAGCATCGGAGCTGGAGCAGCAGTGT
>JAOYSI010024161.1:0-17125 GCA_025775065.1 Hiodon alosoides | reverse complement strand
ATCGGAGCTGGAGCAGCAGTGTTCGAGTAGCAGTGTGGAGCAGCCACAGCAGTGTTCGAGTAGCAGTGTGGAGCAGCCACAGCAGTGTTCGAGTAGCAGTGTGGAGCAGCACCAGAGCTGGAGCAGCAGTGTGGAGCACTTCCGGAACTGGAGCAGCACCGGAGCTGGCTTAGCAAAGGAGCTGGAGCTGGAGCAGCAGTGTTCGAGTAGCAGTGTGGAGCAGAACTGGAGCTGGAGCAGCAGTATTCGAGTAGCAGTGTGGAGCCTTACAGGTGCTGGAACAACAGGGTTCGAGGAGCAGTGTTCCAGAACTGGAGCAGCAATGTGGAACAGTTCTGGAGCTAGAGCAGCACCGGCAGCTGAACAACAGTGTTCGAGTAGCAGCATGGAGCAGTGGTGTGCAGAAGTGTGGAGTACCAGTGTGAAGCAGGTGGAGCAGCAGTGTGGAGAAGTTCCACAGCTGGAGCAGCAGTGTGGAGAAGTTCTTAAGTTGTGTGTAGTGTGTAACTTCCCTGTAGCCCTGTCTACAATTATACCTACTCTGAAAATCATATTTGTAATTTTAAAGGAATTCATTTTTGGCCTTGCTTTACCAAGCTTTACAAAGAAAGGAATAAACAATAAACTTTAGTTTCATGTCTGGCTTTGACTGTAGTGTTTCCTCCAGAGCACATATGGAATGGGAGAGTTCTGAGCCTCGAGGTGCAATGGAAAGACTGGAAGGCAGAGCAATAATCAGCTTGATGGCTAGGTAGAAGCCGATCTTGGGAAGAATATTGTAGGAGTAGCTGGTATAAAAAATTCCACTTTATGGTTGTTAAGGTCAGATACATGCTGGGGCTAGGGCCAGACGATATGGGCCAAAAGTCACATCTCGATATTATTGGGCTGAATGGCGATATACGATATATATCTCGATATTGTTTATGCGGGTTAAATGCTCAGCTGTAAGCCAACTAAATGTGAGGTGTCACAAACACCTTTATAAGTGCACATACAGGGTTCCTCTTCCTGTTTGAGAATACACACAGCTGTATAAATATCAAAATGTAAATAAAAATTTACATAAATATATAAAACAAAAGTAGTCACATCTATGACAATACTACTTCAGTTGTTAACACAATAAAAGACTGATTGGAAAAGTACAGGTTATCCTTTCCTGCTGAACAAGATGTACAGCTTTGCAAATATCAAATGTAAATAAAAAAATCTCTGAGAACACCTCTTCCGTTATTTAACACAGAACAAAAAAGAGTGCAACATATAGATTTTCCTTTCCTGTTTACAAACTATAACTCTGTGCTTGCAACAGCACAAGCTCCACGAAGTTTAACACATTCTTCGTACTGTAGTTAATGTCGCCGTTGTAAATGGTGAAAGAGGTTTCTAGTGCTTCCAGCACGTGTTGCCACATGTTTATTGCACTCTACATATTACCTTGCTCTGTTGGTCATCCGACCTTTTAAACCCGAACCATCTCCAAATGACTGAGCCATTGTTTTTCTTGTTACAAAGCAGCTCATTGTTGCTATCTTGCCTTGTGGCTGTGCCGTCCCCCATGTTGTGCCAGAAAACGGGAGCGTGTGAGTGGGGGCGGGGTTATGTGCGGAGGTGGAGAGGGGAGAGACGCAACAACTAGCGAGTTGAATAAGCTTAAATCCTTTTTAATGCAACATCCATCTATCCGTCTATACCTCGATGTTAACGATATTGTCTCGTCCTCTATCGCTTTTGAAAACATATCGATGTATCTCCAAAACTCGATATATTGCCCAGCCCTAGCTGGGGCAGATTGTGAAAGGTCAACGCCATCACAGTACTACATTTAGCCAGGTAGCAGTAAAAGGGGGGAGGGGGGGGACAAATATCTTTATTTGGGAATGCTGCTCTAGCCCTTTCTCAGGTTTCTCCTCTCTCTGATCTGAAGAAATGTAGATGTATCTTAGAGGACTATTTCAGCGAAAGGCCACACATTGGTGCGTCCCCTACTGAGGACCCCTCAAAAATGTATCTTCTCTTTGTATGATCACTTCCTTGCCTACCCAGGCCTGCCGGACGAGAAAGGCCGTTTGCAGATCCTCAGCATCCATACGGCCAAGATGCGGGAGTTCAACCTTCTGGCCAGTGACGTGGAATTACCCGAGCTGGCGGCTGAGACCAAGAACTACAGTGGGGCGGAGTTGGAGGGGTTAGTGCGCGCCGCGCAGTCCACTGCCATGAATCGGCACATCAAGGTTAGTCTGTCCTGTACTAGGCTGGGCTATCACCTCCGCTTACTGTTTGTCGTTTGCTGCGCAGAGTAATCTTTCCATGCAGATAGGTTTGTTCAGGAACTTTTTAGTTATGAGAACCAGGGAGGCCTAAACAGTATTTTATTTTTGTGACAACTTTAGATAGACCGAGAAAAAGTGTTTTGTGCCTGTGTCGGAATGGGGTAATGGTTCAGCAAGTTCAACTTTTTCTGCCAGCTCAGTCCACCATTGAGGGGAATAGGGACATCAGCGGATATCAGCTGAGCAAAAAGATCTTAAAGTGATGAAACTTTCAAATCAAATTCATATCAGAATATGTATATTTTTTATAAACCAGAATAGGTGTGTTTGAGAGAACCATTGACTTATTTCAGCAGATTGAACAGCAGTTGATCTGTTCTAGATGATTCGAAGCTGTCTTATGGCACATTAGACTGGCCAGATGTGAGTTGTAGTAGTCCATACAAGATATTACCAAGGGCTGGGCAAGGAGCTGAATGGAGTGGGTTATGGGAAACTTTCAGATGCTTAATGTTTTAGAGAGAGTATCATTATGGCCAAGCCAATGGTTAGGCCATCCAGGCTGAAGGAGAGTTCAGTCTCAACGTCTTGATCTTTCAGGTCAAGTGACCCCCTGTCTCTCTGCAGGCCAGCACTACAGTGGAAGTGGATATGGAGAAGGCAGAGAAGCTTCAAGTTAGTCGATCTGACTTCCTGGGCTCCCTGAACAATGACATCAAGCCTGTGAGTCTAACCCCCCAATGAGCCTACAGTACCTGGAGTTTCCTGAATTAACACATGGTTAAAGTAGAATTGGGTAATTTCTGAAAACGAACATCAACTGAACTTGGTGACGTATTTAACTGGTTAAAAGTTAAAGTAATTTTAATAACCTCTTGGGATACATTTCATAGTATGGGGGCTTTTGACTTTGGTTTGAGTCTTGAAATCATTTTGTTGACATGGGACTGGTTCTCTTTTACCTCCAGGCTTTTGGAACCAATCAGGAGGACTACGCCAGCTACATAATGAATGGTATCATCAAGTGGGGTGACCCCGTGACTCGAGTCATGGACGACGGGGAGCTATTGGTCCAGCAGACCAAGAACAGCGACCGCACACCATTGGTGTCTGTTCTGCTAGAGGGTGAGTCCCTCCTCACTGGCTGACTGTCGCAGACTTGTATGCATACACTGACTTATAAACATACATATACAGACAGTCAAACACAGAATTATATACACAAACACAGGCTGGTATACACAAACACAGACTGTCAAACGCAGACATATATACGCAATGCAAACTTATATATGCAATCAAATGCAGGCTTAAATAGGCGAACGCAGGTTGAACAGTCAAACGCAGACTTGTATACACAACCACAGACAGTCAGAGACTTATGTACGCAAACGCAGACTTGTATACGCAAACCTAGTCAAGCGCAGACTGATATATGACTCAGACTTGTATATATACACCGATCTATAAACATGCACACACAGACAGTCAAATGTGGACAAGTTCAGTGAAGCTGTGTAAATCCCGGCTTTTGACTGTAAGACACAAGTTGCTTACTGAATGTAGGGTACACCCTGACTCTTCACCCACGTCTGTCCCAGGACCCCCTCACAGTGGAAAGACAGCACTAGCTGCCAAAGTCGCAGAGGACTCGGAGTTCCCCTTCATCAAGATCTGCTCTCCAGACAAGATGATTGGCCACTCTGAGATCTCAAAATGTCAGGCCATTAAGAAGGTAATCGGAAGCCCTTGTTATGTCTCTCAAATGAACCTCATTGAACACGTTTTTAGCTCACATTCAACCACAGCACGTCAACGATGTACTGGACCTTGCTAATGTGTTCCTGAACTGGAATCGCTGAGTGTGCTTCTTCATATGGACATCAAGGCAAAGTTAATCACAATTGCAGTAATCGCTGCAGTGATCATGGACCAATGCGAGTTTAAGCCATGTTCGCTCGCTCGCTCTCTCTCTCCCTCTCCCCCTCTCTCTCACTCTCTCTCTCTCTCTCTCTCTCTCTCTCCATCATTCCAGGTGTTCGACGATGCCTACAAGTCACAGCTCAGCTGCGTGGTGGTTGATGACATAGAGCGTCTGCTTGGTAAGGCTCAGCCACACTTACCTGGGAACGCTTTTACATTTCTGCATGAGGAATTTAGCTTTAATGGATCACTTCCCAGAACGTTTTATTTTTATTTTGGCAAGATAAGATTTGGATTAATAATTACATAATTTACATAATTATATTATGTAAACAATGATGTAGTGTACAATAAAACAAGTGAAGCTTTGTTGCATTTATTTTAAGAGAACTGTCCTTAGCCAATCAATAACAAGTGCAACATCAGTTCTTGATAGTTTTAAAACATAGTGAACAAAGTTTTTTGTCTTACATTTTGGCTAAAGCCTTTACTTTTCGGCCATCAACCATTCACAGTTTGAAGTTCTCAGTTTGAAAGTGGATGGAAATTTTCATAACACTGCCAGGTGATTATACAATGCTAATTAGAAACCCCCTTGAAGAGCTCTGTCTCAAAGGCTTTAAATGTTTCATTGCAACATAATAGACATATATAGACATTGCAACATAATAGTGTTCATTTAACTATCATCAGACAGCCCCATGATTCATATGTGGTTCAGACTGTTGGTCATTCTGTCACAGAGCTATGTGTGGTTCAGATTGCTGGGCATTCTATCACATTTGTAGAGCAATGTGTTGTTCCGATTGCTGGTAATTCTGTCACAGTAATGTACTTCCATGCATGGTGCAGATGGTTGTCAATTCTGTCTCTGCATTGTGGATCAGAATTAGGATCCATGTGTGAATTGGTGAAAGTTATAAGTGCATGATAAATTCGTTTTTTTTTTTTCCCTTCACAGATTACGTTCCCATTGGACCACGCTTCTCAAATTTGGTCTTGCAAACTCTGCTGGTCCTGCTGAAGAAGGCCCCCCCTCATGTGAGTACGGTCCTTAAATCATAACTCTCCAGGCTACACGTTGTTATATTATATGGATTCTCATTAAATGTTTTAATTATATTTGTTTTCAAAGCGATTACTGTGTCAGTAGATTTGAAAAAGCATTAGACTACAGACCTGATGTATTAAACAGAGTTGTTAGTAAAACAGTTATGCATGAGAGAAGTGACATTGACTCACCTGTGCAGGGTCGCAAGCTGCTGATCATTGGTACCACCAGCCGAAAGGACGTCTTGCAGGAGATGGAGATGCTGGATGCCTTCAGCACCACCATCCATGTCCCAAACATTTCCTCTGGAGAACACCTGGTTGAGGCCCTGGAGGTGAAGAGCAATGGAACTGAGAGGGAGTTGGGGCATGGGAATGGGGAGGGGGAGGGGTAACAGTGAGTGGGAAATGAGGGGTGGGCAGTTTGAGGAGGTTACTAAAGAGAACAAGAAAGGCCTTCCGAGTGGCTATGGGTAAAAGACGCAGAGTCAGACGCATTCATGCTGAATGACCCATATTTGCATTTGTGTCATTTGCTGATATGTAAATGTGTTATGGTCAAGTGTACAACCAGTGTACAGTGATTGGGTATTAAGGATGCAGTATGGCTAGAGGACTTTTTTATTTTTGTGTCAGCTGCTAGGCAGCTTCACAGACAAAGAGCGTTCCACCATCGCTCAGCAGGTCAAGAGCAAGAGGGTATGGATCGGCATCAAGAAACTGCTGATGCTCATTGAGATGTCCCTCCAGGTAAGTAATGTAGTCGACACTGTGGTCTGGACAGCCAGGTGAGTAAAATTTAACAGTGTAGTCTTAAGCTATCATATGAGATGGTTTGTGTTTCCATGCTGTTTCTCCTGCATGATGGCATGATATTTAGCCTTTTGTTTGTCTGTTAAGACCGCTAGTCAGAATTGAAAGGGACATTATAAAACCAAATCAGTTAAAGCTCAACAACTGGGCTCCTAAATAGTGTGGGTTTGTTGTATCTACCCCAAACCACTTTATACAGGTTTCTTTGCCAGTTTTCATTGTGACAAGAGGAGCTCAATTTGACTTTCCCATGTGTGCATATCTTGTCTTTCCAGATGGAACAAGAGTATAGAGTTACCAAGTTCCTGTCACTGCTCAGGGATGAGGGCGCGTGAGTACAGATATCATACCTACTACACTAATCCCCTCCATTCATAAACATTGTCATCTCCATGACTCTCTTCACATCATCTCTCCTCATAAACATTGTCATCTCCATGACTCTCTTCACATCACCTCTCCTCATAAACATTGTCATCTCCATGACTCTCTTCACGTCACCACCAGTGATAAATATCACTTCTGAAATGCTTATAGCATGGACTTCACTGCAGCACAGAAGCTTTCAGTCACAATCTTAAACAGGGTTTAAGTTCCTGTTCGTAGACATACTGTTTTGTCTTTGGGCCTGTCTTTATTTTGTACAGTACTTAATCAATAAAAAACATCATTTCAGTGTCCCAGATGACTCGCGGTGGAAGTAGACTGTAACAGATCCGATACCAAACTGAGGATACACACACACACATGCACACACTACCACACACTCTGTCAGGTCTCGGTTCTGTCCTAGCACTGCATCAAACACTGCTGGAAACACTTTTTTTTCCGCCTCTCTTTGGTTGGGTTTTGTTTTGATTCTGTTTTGTAACCACCAGGTTGGATGAGGCCAATCACATCCGAATTTAGCCCCCTTACCCTGGTCTAAGGCCCAGCAGACGCTGTCACTAATGGTAAGGGTTTCCATACTGAGCTGCCCCCACCAAACCCCCCCAAACACACCACTACATGCACGCACAGACAAACACACCCACAGACACACCCTTCCGTAAGCAGCAATCCGGTGTTGGTGTTTTAGCTGCACCGAAACCACTTTACTTCGTACATGACAGAGAACCTAGCTCTGCTGAAAGTGCCTACTAAGCCTGTATTCCGCTTGGGTCCCGATGGTGCTAATGTTGCAGGCTTTCACTGAGCCCATTGCCACACAAGTCACCTTCACTAAGCCCCTACTGCTCGCACATGTCCCCGCCACCTCAAAGGCAATTTCACGAAGAATCAAGAGAGACCCAAACACAACAGAAATGTCGCCTTGATATCTGCCGAGAGGGGACCATTCCACCATTCCATCGTTAAAGGCCTCACAGTAGGGGTCCCTGCAACTCTCTACTCTACTAGTCATTGTCAAGTTTGCACTTTGTGTTTAAATATGTGACTGTTTCTGTGCTGCTGTCGCTTACTCCAGCCTGTCCTCAGAAAGTCCATACTTTCTGCTCTTAGTTGCTTCCATGGTCTTCCCACTTGATCCCTGAGAGAAGTAAGAGCAGAACATTCCAGTCCCTTCATGATGCATGGCTGAGAACATGCATTGGCATGCTTTTTAAAATTCTTGTTTTTCCTGTCATACTGGAAGCCAGCACAGAGATTTAGCATTGTTAACCTGGGGACGATAACCTAAGCCTGAACTATGTGGAGCTACCAGGCTGAGGTCCAGACCAGCCAAATCAGGTTGCGTCTCCTCCTGCCTTGCAGAGAGCTCTTTAGTGTCTTACTCGCCCCACCCTCCAACTCTCTCTCTCCAGGGACCGCAGCTTCTACGAGTAGAGCCAGTATGTCAGGTCCTGTGCGGTTGGGGGACATAGACCCGTACTGTACATGTCTTCTGTCCGCTGTTCATCTCCACCCTCCCAACAAGAGCAAGAGTCCCCCACTTCTCCACTGTTATTCCTCTCTGCATGTTTTTAATGGCAACCTCAACATATTTACATGTCCAATGTTACAGAAATTAAATTGATAACTGAGTATTGTTCCAATATTCCAATATTGTCTTGTGTAGAAGGGTGGAAAAACAAGGCGAATACTGTGAAGTGTGCTCTGTGCTTGTAGCATTGTGTTCCTGCTCTTAGTGCAACTTTTTTTTTTGTGCAGTGATAGTGTTTGTGGGTGTTTATATAGTGTTGTATGTAGCGTGTATATGCAGATATACATATCTGTCATGTTTATTTAATTTATATATTTTTGTACATAGTATGTATAATATATATGTAAATTTAAAATGCATAGACGAAAAACATTCAATTACGTAGTACCCTTAATGTAATTCTTAATTTCCCCTTATTTCCCTTTACAATGTTGCAATGTTTGTGTTTGACTTTGACATTTTGTGAAATAATGTGTGTTATTGTGTATGAATAGCTTCCAATCAGTCAATCTGTTGTCTAACATGAGTACTGGACAATTTACCACCACTCAAGTAAGATGGTAATAAAAGACAGAAAAAAACACTTTTGCTACTGTTCAGGTTCATTCTGTGGCATTTGAGTATGTTTGTGTTATAATTTGCGTGCAATCATGTGATAATGAACAAATGAGTGTAGATGTGAGCGTTCATTTAGTTGTGAAGACTGGGGGTGTGATTGAGAGAGGAAGTGAGTGTGGGGGAACTGTGAGGAAGGGAGATGTTTTTGCAGCTCATCTGCCCAGAAAGTGCCTTCTATTCCAGTAGGCACGTTAACCCCCTCACTGTGATGGGCGGAAACAAGCACGGTCAGTGGATTCGCCTGAAAGTGGAATGGAAAGTGCTCTCACCCTCAACCTCCTGCACACCCCCCAACATTGTTTTTTTCTTGGGAGGCTGCCTCAGTCTCGCAAAGCTGGGTGCCACTGCGGTCTGCTGTCTTCCTAAGGAGAAGCAGCAGACCTAGGATTCCGTCTCCTGGCACCAACTGGAATAGTGGGGTCAATGCACCCAAGACTTCTGGGTGCTTACCAAAAGGCAGTCTGGAATCTGAATTCACCCCCATTCAGCAGAGTGGTTCAGTCATGGGTGTGGGATCCTCAGGCTACCAGTTTGCTGGGCTTAGACATTTAAACTCTGTTGCTCAAGAGTGCAATCCACATAGTGGCCCCTGCCAACATGAACGGGGGGGTTTTACTCCTGCAGCCCAAGAGGGATTGAGGCCTCAATACTGGATCTTTGGGGGGTCAACCTTTATCTGAGCCTCAAATAAAAACAACCCCAGCAATCACAGCCCTACTAACGTAGCAACCCAGCAGACACAACTGTAGTAGTAGTAGTAGTAGTAGTAAAGTAGTAGCAACCTTGAACATGGGTTTGAACGTCTGTATACAATACACAACATAGCTCACTGGCTGGCTTCCTTTATCTAATTTCAAATGATTGTACTAAAAATGCACCTTGTAACTTTTCCGCTCCATCATTTGTTGTTTTTTCTGACTTGGAAGTCCATCCATGAATGTGTTTGCTTTGCTAACATTCATATACCCATGTATAAATTCTACCTTACCAATGACCCATGCAGAGACTGAAGTTCCTATCACTGCGGAGGTGTGGCTGACCAGAAGAAGCACACACATACCAGTGACAGAAACTGCTTTTCTTCAGGCTATGTCAGGTCCTCTTAGACTTCTCTGGCTCCTGACTGGATCTCCGCGGGCTATGTATCTTGTACATTGGTTCTCTTTTGGGTTTTGTATTTTCTTCAGAAAAGGGAAGCAATATTGTTGTGAGTATACTGTGTCAAAAAAAAAGTTATGGGCATTAAAACAAAAATGCAGCATTTATTTCTGAGTGTCATACCAGCATGTACATGTCAATGGGGAAGGTACTGGCATCAAAGGTAAGGTTTAAAGTGACAATATCTTTACAATCTATTGCAATATTTACACAATCCACAAAGAAAGAGATGTTAAAAATACCTACTCCACATCCCAATCCCCTTACTATTCTAATACAGATATATCTAAAGCATCCCTTTTATTTCCAAAGTACTTTCACCACAATCATCCTGAACATGATGAACATCTGGCTGAGTGGCTGAGGGACAAACCATATATTCACATTAGAAATGTCTACAACGTGAGGAACTATTCCCAAAGTTAAGCAGTCACCTTGACCTTATTAATGATTTCAAAAGCTCCATCTGAGCTGAAAATCTAAAGCTGAAATCAAAGCTCCATGTTTGGTCAAAAGAGTAGCAATGTTCATTTTTCCCCAAGAGGAGTTTGTCCTTTTATCCATGGGTTCCAATGCTTACTGAAACGTTGACTGCCTGAGGTGAGGCAGAAGGGCAGATCTATGGGACAGGGGGAGGTGGGGGCACTGGAGTGGGTGACTGGAGAGACCCTTCGGAGTAAACTGGAGGAAGGTCCTCTGGGAATGGAAAAAGGTCTGGCTTCATCTCAACCTTCAACAGAAGCAGAAATGAATGAACAAACAGGGATTACTTATGCCTCAAAACTAAACTAGATTCATGCAAATTACTGAAAAAAACCTGTGGTATCGCATCTGTGATATGAACTTGATATGAACTATGGATATGTGTAGCGGTGTAGGCAGGCGGTTAAAAAGCAGAGGGCTTATTGTTGCAACCAAACTAAAGTTGTCTTTTATGACCCAACTGATTTAGGTCATCTTTTAAAGTAAATTCTATAGAAGTGAATGCGAGTTGATGTTCCATGATGAAAATTGAAAATGGGCATATTCTGGTACCTCTGCATAAGGTGGTGGTGTGCTGAAGTCATTAATGGAGCTGTAGGGAGGTGGGCTATAATCCTCCTCCACAACTGGGATGGGAATGACAAAGAGAGAGGACCGATTGGGTTGGTTCTGCAGCTCCGCCTGGACTTGGTTGCAAAACTTGCAGAGGGAAATGCAGCAAAGCATCAGAATGCTAAAAGCCACAACTGGCACGACGATCCTGGAAGAATCAACATCAATGACGTTGATGGAACAAAAGCAGAGGGATCATAGTTATGGTTTTGAAACAAAACTATTCTGGGCTGCCCTGGTTTTAAACCGCCAGCCACTTTTTCTTCTATTATTTAAACATAGTTAAAGTTACTCTAAAAAAGGGAATGGTGTTATCTAGTGACATGTTTAGGGTAAAAGCTAAGGTTGGATGATACTTACTCTAAAAGGGGAAAGGTGTAGCCGAGTGACATTTTCAGAACCACTGTAAGATGCCTGCAAAACCAGAGAGGAGTCGAATGAAAAGTTATTCTGAGAAAACAATCTTCTGCTTCTCACATTTTGTGCAACCGCCTCACAATAAATATTTCAAAAATTTCAGGTTTCATCTGGAAAGGGTTAATTTGCTGAGTTATGGAGATAAAAAGACACCCCTGTGATCTTTACCATGGACTTAGTCCAAGACTTCACATGATACTATGAATAAAATTAAAATATGCCTATATCACTGCAATATGTGACTAAACACATTTTATAGCAAGACCAACAAAGTCTCTGAATCTTCTAAAATTCAAATATTAGCACCCAGACTCTCCACACTTATCTCAGTAAGCACTTTGTGCTCACTACATTATTTGGGGGACAGGGTGTTCACAATTGACTGGATTTAATGGTTAAGGACGACCAAAATTTGAACAATAAACATATTGTTTTGAAAGGTAGGGCTCGTTGTTTGATTATATGAGTGAGTTATAAATGAGATATCACATAATCAAATACTTTTGAGTCAGCAGATTCAGATACGTGGCAGCGTAATGGTAAATTATGTGTTTGGTCATCACTGCGCTTCACTGCATTATGAGATGGGCAAAGGACTCCTTTATTGTTTACACTCTTGAATACCTATTTAAGAAGTGTGTTTCAGTATGTTCAAAAAAATCATCTAAATGTTCAATACAACAAAAAGGCGTGCCCACAACTCCTCATTGATCCCCTATTCGTACCATCAACATGATGTTTAATCATGCTCTTGAGTTATCACTGGGTAGGTTCATAAAGTTGCTATGGTGCAGTATTCAAACTAGAGGTGGCACATCTCACCAGTGGTCCATCTGCAGCTAAACATCTCTCCAAGGGCTCCAACCTACTTTGGAGACTTACTATTGCACATCCTCTTTGTACAGCGGCCCATAACTAATGATGGACCCCGGATGAATATGACCTAACTTGAAGGAAGTCTTATCTAGCCAAATAAATGTGCTTGAAAACTGGAAGTATGTAACCGACATTCCATTACGTCACTAAATTATTCCTGTAACTGTAATATTGTTGCCAAATGGAACTCAATATTAAACAGTGATGTATTACTCAAATAAATAAAAAGTGGGCAGGTATGCAAGTGGTTAAGGCATTTGATAAGACCTGAATGAAGATGTAAAAACAGGTCATAAAATGGTTGACTGGCAATAAAAAACATAACTATTATTTTCCAGCTGACTTTAGTTTCAAACCCAATCCTTGAAGCAAACAATACCAAATTCTCAAACTTTGCATCTCAGTGTTTAGAGGTTTATTATCCTCATAAAATACATTAAAAAGCAGCTGACTTTCTAAAGGCAGACACGATTGTTTAGAATTTATTACTTCAAACTATAAAATATTACCCGATTCACAAAATACTGCCAACTTTCTGTATGTATGACAGTGAATGGCTTTGAGAACAATATGGGGTCTACATTGGGTTTCCCTTTGAGAATCACAGTAATTATTAAAATTGGACAAATAAAACAAATAAAATGTATTTAAGTATACAAAAACAAAAACAATACAACAACAAAAAAACTAACAAAAACACCTCTCTCTCGATTAGAGCTCTAAATCTTCTGGTTGAGTAGAGTTCCCTAATAACCATGCAGCTCCCCGCCTAGCCAACTTGTAGCCAACAAAGGAACAGTTTATACTTAAAATACTGTTCACATGGCACCGTAGGTTCTCATCTATAAAACAAGAACCTAAAATATTTAATAAAGAAATACTTTTAAATAAAGGAGGATCTACTACTGACCTCTGGATCCTAGCTGGGTAATGGACCTGTGGATACACTTCCGTGGAGAATCCTGGCAGGGCTGTGTTGTCAGTGTGTGAATCCCTTATCTGCTCCTGTATATGGTGTGGAGTAAAAGCATGGATCAGAGCTTTTACAGTCAGGTTTTTCCATTTAAAGACACAGTCCCAGTCATGATACACAAGTATTTCTAAAAGTTGTGCATATATAAATCAGATTTTGAAGTTTTTGTGAAAAATTCATTAACCTGACAGTCATACAGTTTACTCAGTTCATTTTATAATGGGTCGTAGTTTTCACAATGACCATATACAGTTGTGCTCAAAAGTTTGAATGCCCTTGGAGAACTGGTAATACATGTACCAATTTTAAAAAAGAAAACATTTGTGAGCTGGCAAAGGGCATTTCTTTTATTTCTTATGGGATTCATATTCAATTAAAATGCCACACAGAATGCCACAATCAGAAAACAAAACATGGCAACAAAGAAAAAAATGAAATGACCCCTGTTTAAAAGACTGCATACCCTTAGTTCTTAATACTGTGTATTGCCCCCTTTAGCATCAATGATAGCATGCAGTCTTTTGTAATAGTTGTCAATGAGGCCCAAAATTCTTGCAGGAGGTATAGCTGCCCATTCGTCTTGGCAAAATTCCTCCAAGTCATGCAAAGTCTTTGGTCGTCTTGCATGAACCACACGTTTGAGATTTCCCCAGAGTGGCTCGATGATACTAAGGTCAGGAGACTGTGATGGCCATCCCAGAATCTTCACCTTTTTCTGCAGTAACCACTGGAGGAACAACTTGGCCTTTTGCTTATGGTCATTGTCGTGCTGGAAAGTTCAAGAGCGTCCCATGCGCAGCTTTCGTGCAGAAGAATGCAAGTTGTCTGGCAGGATTTTCTGATAACATGCTGCATTCATCTTGCCATCAATTTTCACAAGATTCCCTGTGCCTTTAGAGTTCACACACCCCCAAAACATCAGTGAGCCACCGGCATGTTTCACTGTGGAGATGGTATTCTTTTCACTGTAGGCCTTGTTGACCCCTCTCCAAACATAGCGCTTATAGTTGTGACAACAAAGCTCCATTTTGGTCTCGTCACCTCAAATTACAGCGTGCCAGAAGCTGTGAGGCGTGTCAAGGTGTTTGTGGCATTTGTGCAGTAAAGGCTTCTTTCTGGCAACGCGACCATGCAGCTATTTTTTGTTCAAGTATCGTCGTATTGTGCTCCCTGAATCAACCACACCGTCTTTTTCCAGAGCAGCCTGTATTTCTCCTGAGGTTACCTGTGGGTTTTTCTTTGTATCCCGAACAATTCTTCTGGCAGTTGAAATCTTTCTTGGTCTACCTGACCTTGGCTTGGTATCAAGAGATCCCCGAATTTTCCACTTCACAAGTGATTGAACAGTACTGACTGGCATTGTCAAGGCTTTGGATATCTTTTTAAATACTTTATCTTCTTTATAAAGTTCCATTACCTTGTTACGCAGGTCTTTTGACAGTTCTTATCTGCTCCCCATGGCTCAGTATCTAGTCTGCTCAGTGCATCCATGTGAGAGCTAACAAACTCATTGACTATTTATGCACAGACACTATTTAAGCCTTGTCTTATGTCACTGGTTTCATCAAGGTACATCCAACTCTCAAAAATGTACAAAATCTTCATGTTATGGATAAACAGTTTGACCTTTGATATATCTCTTTTATATAATATTTAAGTATGGCATTTTCTCACTGACCTACCTGCCCTTGACTTATATCATCTTTGTCACTTTACAGGTCCTTCTGTATTTTTACACTGCAGCAATAAGGCACTCCTGTGTCTTATCTCTTCATGACGCACTAATGCACCATATTTATTAACTATACAACCATTCTTAAACTCAGCGCTGTTAGTATGATGTCATGTAACATTCTTCTTTATTTGATTATTAAACATCAGATGGACTGGCCAATAATGTCAAAGATCTGCCTCTTTACAATAATGAGTCTAACAAATGTTAGCTGAAGGAGACCAGTGGCAGTTTTGAGATAATTTTTGGAGACGTACTCCACGTACTTTTAGATCACCCTCCTAACATTTGTTGTGCCTTTACAAATTAGTTAGTAGTAAAAAACAATATGCAAGAAACCATGAACAGCTTTATTACCTAAAACAAGTTATCTTAAGAATATTCTTTATTTTTTTAAGTAATGTTAGTTTATATTAGGTTATTTATGTTGAAAATTTGATTGATAACATACATGACTTCGGTTAGACCGCTAGGGAAGAGTCGATAGGGTCTCTAATGTACCTTTATTTGTACTTGTTGCAATTGGCGAATAAACTTGAAACTTGAACGTGAACTCCTGACATTCCTTTTATTTCATATAATTGTTTTGCACACAAAGTCAGATTTTACAGGAACTGATATTATTTATTTGTATTTCCCGTCGCCTTTTTTACCGTCATCAGAACTTTCGGAACTTTCCCCCAAAGAAAATGGCAAGAAAACCTTAGCACTAAAATCAGGAGAAAGACGAGAATGAACGCCATGTAGCACAAGATAAAGACCCTGATGGTGTAGATGGTCTCAGGGTCAGAGAGCTGGCGTCGGTGACCCTCGCTGAGATACACCCCCAGTCTGATTTCTGCAGCCACGACGCCCTGTCGCCAGCAGTAGTAGGAGCCTGTGTCCCCTAGCTGCACTGGGCTGAAGTGCAGATGGTGGCCAACATCAATGTACACTCGCATGCTCTTGTTCAGCCCTTCCATGTACTGTGTGCGGTAGAGCGGCAGCTTTCCACTGTCCCAGGCCACTGCGTGCTGAGCCTTGGCTCCAGGGCAGGCCAGGATGAGGTGGGAACCCACTGGGTGGTTGTGGTAGTAGACGGGAACCTGAGCCGCTGCCTTGCCATGCCCTAGCCACTCCATGAAAGTCTTCTTTTGTGGGTTCTGTGTCGGGCCCTGAGGGCAAGGGGTCTGGCATCCTCGTACCGCTAGCTTTGCGCCGCTCTCACCCACTTGTGGACGCAGGCTGAGGGGCACTGCTGAGGAGCCACAGGAAGCCACGCTCGGGATGGCGCTTCGGTAGCGAACATTTAGGTAGTCACTCCGCAGGTAGCATAGCCCCACCCGAGTCTGCTCACCGGGCACGCTGCACCGGTCGCATGCAGACCAAGGCCAGTAGCTGGTAAACACCTGCAGAGGCGGAAGCCCTTCCATTCCTCCCTTTGGCAAGGGCCTCGGGGAGAGGTTCCAGGGAAATGAGACCCGATGGGCCTCCTGGACATCCACATCGTAGCCGTAGAAGAATTTCCCAGAAGCTGTGCCACACATGTAGTGTCCAGAATCGCTCACCTGGGCCCGGAAGATGAGCAGACTGAAGAGGCGGATAGAGAAGCGGCCTGGAAGGTCTGTCCCATGACCCACCTGAGCTAAGTCTACCACCATACGGCCTTCAAAGTCAGTCAGCACTCTGGTGTCTTTACTGCCCAGGTGTTTCTGGTAATACCAAACCACTGAATAGGCCTCTTCTGACTTGCAGAGACAAGGCAGCTCGACTGTCATATCAGCCAGGTACCCTGCATTATCATACACCAAGAAAGCAGGACAGGCCATCCTGGCAAACACATCTTCCTTTTCTTCTGGAGCCTCATAAGCAGACAGAGGTGAAGGCACATCAAGAAACATAAGGAACAATAACAATTTAAGGGCATTCAACATGATACCTTTTTAACAAATAACTTTTTTTGTATGTTTTTCAGACAGTGTAGTATAGAAGGAAAGGTCTTCTAGAATGTTCAGAGAGTTCCGTGGTAAGAATATCAAACATTTTGATGTTCCCATAGTAACTGTTACCTCACTCAAGTAAAAAAATGTCTGACAAGTAGTAAAAGACCAGAGGAAATTTATTAAGATGGATATTACTTTACTTACATTTTATTCTTAACTTTGATGCTCATGACTAGAACAAATAGATCTAAGCAGAATGGTCAACAGACGTTATTAGATGTCCTAATATTATGTTAAAATTTTAAATGTGTTCCGCATAATTCATGGACTAGAGTCTGATCACCCCTGTTC
>JAOYSI010024160.1:30262-70273 GCA_025775065.1 Hiodon alosoides | reverse complement strand
GGTTTCCCAACAGCCCCTTCGGGGATGGTGAAAGCCCATTGGCGGGGGAAACGCTGCCTGCCATCCCCGTTACAATATTATAGTTATATAATATGGCAGCTATGGCAGCATACAAAAGCAAAAAAACTGGTGCGATGCAATGTAATTTAGCAGTGAAGATATGCAAATTATTATTTCAATATTCACAATAATATTCTGAAAGGGAAGAAAAAAAAAACTAAAAAGTATTTGACTTGTATTTCAAAATGAACTAATGGTAATCCTGAATAATCATTATTCACTAATATCCAGAGGGAAATACACAATTTTGTGTTGTGATTACTAGCCCCCATAAAAAGGCCAGTGAGGGGGTCCTCCGGGCAATATACCCCAACAAGATCCTGGTTGTGGGTGGGGCCCCACAGCTTGTCTGTACTGGTAAACAAACAAACTGCATTAATCAATAATATTGTACAATAATGGACTATAAACTGTAAACTTTTTCTGTACCCAGAGGGGCAGTTAGGTGGTGCGGAAACAGCACCAACGAGGAACTTCACAAATTCATTTGTAACCTAAAACCCAGGGAGCCAAAAAGTTAAATACAATAAAATATTTTAGATATATTTTAATTATGTAGTTGAATGCTAAATAACATTTCTCTGGCTTGCTGGGTGACTAGAGTAGCTATGGTTTTACCTAACACGAAAGACTATGTTACCTCTACTGCCAAACCCAACCACAGAACTAACTTAAGATATTAAGTTTTGTTAACCATTGCAGGCCATTAGACTCGCTGTTGCTAATCCACTAGGTAGTGCGTACAATGTCTACAGTTGGACGCATGGAACATAATTTAAACCCTTGTTGATAAGTCCAGTCATTTAATGATATGGTGACTTTGCTTACTTTGGCTCTGTAGATCTGAGTTTGAATCTCTCCAGTATACGTATTGAATTTCAATATTCTCAAAATCATAATTTTTGCAGAAAAAAACCCATCCATTCACAACATTAATAAAAGTATGAAAAATATATAAACAGAACGTGCAGCCTGTGTAGTGTCACATACTGGGAAGTTGTGTCGGTCAGTGGTATCTTCTAGTCAAATGTCACAACCTTGTTAGAGTGGAACGGGAAATTTTTTGTTTTGAATATGTGAGCTTAGTTGTGGTGTTTTTGGTGTTTCTTGGGCTTTGTGGGCTTCCATAATCCAGGTGATGTGGATGACAGGCCAAACTGGAAGTCCACAAGTTAACCAACATAGAGGTGAGCGGGGGAGTAACTGTAACGTATTGGGGTTCTGTCTTAATATTCTTAATGTTTTATACAAATCCAATGTTAATTTGAACTGTTCTCTATGTGAAAGAAGAAAACGCCTGACAAAGTATTGGACAAGATAAAAAGGTGGATGGTGGGCTTTCAAGACCACAAGAGGAGAGCAAATTATTAACCAGCTTTAATTACATTTAAAATAGATGTAGATATATATATATTAGGTGTGTATGGTCAGTATAAACTGCTGTTAACAAATGCTGTTAACAATGGAAAGACTCAGAGTACTTAAAAATACAGTCCATTCCATACACAGCTTAACACTGCATTTTTAAGTACTCTGAAAAGTCTTTCCATTGTAAAACAACACACTGGTAAGAAATTAAAATGTAGTTGATGCTGGCATACTCCATAAGAAAGAAGCAAGACATATCTTGGCACTAAAGTCAGTTCAGACTCTTATTTGGACAATATTTTATAATTTCAAGGTTCTAGAATATTTGAATCATAACCCAATTGCATGCAGATATTAAAATGTGTTTGTTAATGTCCCCATTTTTACATGAAACCATAATATGTGACTCTTACATACTCTGCAATGGCACACCAGCCGTTTTAATGAGCACACTGTAACTTATAAGATCACTATGAAAACCTTTATTTATAAATTAAATATTATCACATGTAGCTTGTCAGTTGCCCTTGTGTTTTGGAGACTACCACCAACCCCTGGATCTACTATCGCTTGTGACACAAATAAGCTAAGAAAATAACAATGGGAATGCAAAAGAGGTTATGAGTGAGGTTACCCAGTACTTCCCTCCAAACTGTTTTAAATGTAACCATCCAGTCGTTTCCACACAATGCAATACGCATGTTAAATTGTATATATATTTTTTTATACATACGTTAATGTTTACCATGTTTAGATATATCTTACATGCAAGTAGTATTTTCAAATATGGCTAATTTTATCATTAAATTACCTTTGCCCTTTAAATCACAGAGTGGCCACAAAGGATTCCATACCACAAGTATTTTTGAATAGCTATTTACAGTAATCCTTTATACACATGCCACCTGTTACGGGCAGTCTTGTTTCATCACAATGATCACTTTGGAGTTTTGAAATGTTTTCCGTCATCCATTACAGTCAAAATACAAAAAAAATACATTAATATTTTTGTAATGTAATGTTCTCTTAATTCTTCATTTTTTAAAATATTAAATTAGCCATCCTTCATGTTTTGCTATGGAATGTTATAGAAAATGTAATCTCCTTCATGGAAAAATAGCTTCAGGTGTTAGAATGACCCCAGAATGACATAAGATGATTGGAATTGGCTGCAAGTAGAGCACACAAAAATACACTCCAGTTCACATTTGAATATAATATGCATATAAAAAAACATATCAGAAAAGGAAACAAGTGATAAGTGCTGTAAAGAAGTGCTGTCAGCAATTACACCAAAAAAAAAAAAAAAAGCTTGCATATTCACACAGAGTGAGAGAGAGAGGGTGTTGAAAGGACTGGCATTTCTGTAAGAAATATTCTTGGCTCTTGAGCTAATCCAACCTACGAGTTTTGGCACACAGGGCCTCCAATGGGGGAACACACCCGGGTCCCTTTGACCGCAGCACAAAAGGCACAACCTCCAAAACAAGAAATGATCAAGCCAAAGAGCGAAGTCCCTGGCTCAGGGAAGCAATCAGACTCTGGACTTGACTCCAGGAAGTGACATCAGTACATGTGTGTACCAATGTCATTCTCAATGTGCTCTGCGGTACTAACACCCAACAGAAGGTCATCAGGAGTTTGCCAGGAGCTTTGGGTGATGAAAAGGCTCTTCCATGCTGAGATGCTGGTGATTTGTGTGCCTGGACTTGTATGAAGTTCATACATGCCAATGGGATCATATGTAAGGAGCCCCTTTTCAGTAAAAGCTTTTTAATTTTATTATTTTATTATTATTATTTTATAAAAATAAGGACCATAGAAGATATTAAAAACAACAAATCATACATGCCCCCCATTCCCCACTACTTGATGGCAAACCCCCAGCTTCCCACTCCCTGAAAATGATCCACAAAAACAAAGCTAAACAGTGTATATAGCGAATGAGAAATATCAGATCAATGCCTTGACAGAATCTGCAGCCATCATCCATGCCAAACATCCAGTCCCCTACCTGGCCCCCGGTGCTTTCAAGAGTTCAAGATAGACAATACCAAGAAAAGAAAGGAGCCAATGAGTTCAGGGAAGAGAATGAGGTGGTCAATGAAAAGCTTGCTTTTTTTTTTAAAGCGGTGTTGAGGCTGACCAACCAAACCTGCTTCTGTGGTTAAAGGAGATCCAGATTAGAGTCATCATCAAGTAATAATACTATAAGCAAAAAAATCTCTCTCTCAGGTATAATAAATTGGGTTAAAAAATTCTAGTTGTAGCTAAGCTCCAGGATCTTGATGAAGGCGATCCAGGGTGTTAGTTTAATAACAGCTCAGCAGGACTCCTACATGTTGTGGTGTGGGCTGCTGTATGTCAAGCAAGAAGAAATCCATTCAGCCCAGTCTGACAATCCCCATAAGTTATATTCCCTTCTCTCGTTGTCTGCATCATGTGTTCTACTTGCCATTAGAAGATGGATGGACGGGCCATCTGATACCATTCCTTTTCACGAAAACCCGAAACACTCCGGATGTGAAAGAGGCATCGCAGAAAGAATTACATCGGACAAACCATTTGTTGCCATCAATAGGTGCAATGTGGAAATTACCGCACTGGACAACATTTATTAATTAACTTGACTCTAGCCCCTTTGATTTTGGCATCCACGATGATGGGGAAAATCTTCCCATGGAAAGGACCTGCAAAATTCACATTAAACTCAGTTTGCCACTCTCTTGGCTTGTCTGGACCTTTTCGATCCCTGCATGAGTAAGTTTGTACATCAGCTGTGGTAAGTGGAACCTCCAACACTGGTTGGCAGAGCACCCAGGCTTTAGCAGATGATGTTTCAGCTGCCAATGTCTTTTCTGAAGATAAGGAGAATGTCAGATTATGCTCTGAGCAGGCAAATGTTGGAGATAAGCATCATTAACACCACACATAATTCAGTCACATAGCATGTTGTCCCGTTTATCTCAATAGAGTCAAAAACTCACAAAAGAGTTTCAGTTAACTGTATAACTTGCAACGGACTGATCCGTCTTTTGCTTTGCAATGATGAATATATAAATATTACACAAAACATTGTCCATTCGTTGGTTTATCTAATTTTGTCGTCTGTTATTCTGTTTTTAACTGCGGAATAGAGTCCATTGCTAAAACGCATGAGGTAATAGTTTCTGGAAAGTTGCGCGACGGGAGGGGGCATGACTGCTGGGGATATAACTAGAAGAGCCGGATCGCAGTGGATAGGATTGGAGGGGCCGTCTATTGAGCTCAGATGGTGTTTTATTTGGTTTAGCAGAGTGAAGTGTGCTATCTCACAAGGAAGGGGTGCTTAGGTTTCTCCGTGTAGGAGAAAATGGATACACAAAAGAGAAGCGGAATTCCTTTGAGTGCGGCAAGTGAAATTCAGATATGCTCTCTTCAGTCTTGAATATATTTTCGGTATTGTTTATGTGGTATATGCGTGAAACGGTGATCTCTCATGAGACTACGATCGTTTTGAGCACTGAAGTTGATACCAGTAATTTGTTACTGAAAAGCTAAAGTATTTATTTGACGAACAACATAGTAATACAACTACTCTACTCTCTCGAGTTGTTTTTATTAACTTTGATTAAGTTATTGCAAACGTGCACGCAAAACGTTATTTGAAAAAGGCTGCGACCAAATCAAAACTTTGGCAACCCGCTAATCACACTTAACTATTAAGTACAATACTATTAAATGTGTTTAGCGGTTTTTATTTGGTTCCAGCTTAGGGGTTTGTGGTTGGGCTTTGGACATTTTGCTTCTTGGTTATTTGCACGTGCCCCAATACTCTCTTCTGCAAGTTGCTATGGTTTTTCTTAAATTGGTGTAACTAAATTTCTTAAATTGGTGTCTCCCAACGTCTGTAATATTGGATTGGCACGCCTCGCAAATATAAGCCACTGAATAGATATGAACTTGCAGGTGAGATGTTTCGGGTTCTGATTTTTACTTAATATTCATGGACTGTGATCGTTATCGTTATACTTCCAAAGAACGCCATTTGGAATGATACTACAATGTAAAGTTAATTCTCAATGACAAGGCGTTTACTCCGTCTCGTTGCAGCTCAACCCAAAATTCTTGCACACGAATTCAACAAGTCATACCTGGCCTTTCAGTGCCATCGCGGAACTAATCGGTAAGCGATCCGGTCAGATCAATAAGCGTTCATTCTAAATTATTTTTTAAAATGTACAAAGTGGTACACTCAGAAATAGTGACTTTCATTCAGCGTACTCTGAAACAGTTGTAAAATTTAACTGTAAATTTCATGGACAATGTCTTAAATAGAACTTTATATAACAAAAAAACAAACAAACGGATGAAACGTGACAAAATATCTTGTACATGCAACATGATACACCAAAGGCTTTTTAAAAAAAGGCTCCACTCCTTTCAAATATTGGTCAGGGTTTTCATTTGTTGGAAAGGTCATACTTAAAAAGATCAGTAGCAACATTTTTGAAAAAGCATTTAAAGAATAATTTTAATTTGATATCGTGGAGTGCCATTCAGTGGAGGATAAACCCACTAATTAATGTGTTGCCAGACAATGCCTATGACCCAGATGTCAAGGCCAAGCAGTTTTGGATCGACTGGACTCGAATAAATGGCTTTGACTGCCTGACGTTCATGGACAATGGGAGTGGAATGAACAGAAACAGGATGCACAAGATGTTAAGGTAACCCTGTCCCGAACAGTGGCCCAAATCAGAAAATTAACAGTAACAAGGACATTTTGACACGTTGTTAGCTTGCATGACTTGTGACTGATGTCCGTAACCTCCCTTGTGCCTTACTTTGTCTTTGAAGCCGCAACTGTCTGGGTTCAGATTTCACAGTGATCTTATTTATACAACGTCTTTCTAAAGCGCTCAAAGGTCTTCGCAAGGTTCAACAACAGCACACATGGTCCAAGGGATTATGGATAAGGGGAAAAAAAGAAGGGCATTATGGATCGGTAATACGGAGAGCAAAAGTTCAAAGTGTAAAGGCCAAGTTCAGAAGACTAAAAAGGGAGAATCTATAATAAACTCATTTGAAGCTAGGCTTCAACCAAATCTTCAGACATCCAACTGAGATCCAAACCCAATTTGGATTCGCCAACTGTGCTAATGTATCTCAGGTCACCGCAACGAAATTATACCACAACCAACGGGAAGGGTGAGAAAGTGAAATGATTGGTCTCCTTTGACCTAATCACCCTTGAGCTACACCCGTCACTTTACACACAACTGGAGGAGAGTCATGTCCCTTCCATCAGCATTGCCAGCCTGCACACGCCTGGGAAGAGCAGACAGAAGCACGGGCCGATTCCCACCCATTGTGGCCTGCGGTGCTCTGCCATTCACCATCAGCAGACGATCTGGATTTGAACCTGCAAAATCCAGAACGTAAGATTATGTCTGCTTGTGAGTGAGCACCTTTACCGACTGATCCATTTGCGAGTTTTAAGTTTCATTATTGGGCAAATTTGTGTTTTGTTGAGGATGTAATGGACTGGGATTCAATGCAGAATGATTCATTGCAAAGTAGAAGGCCATGAGTGCCCTGCTGAGGTTAAATTAAAAAGCTACAGAGAGACTGGAGATTAAGATGCTGGATTCCGACCCCTCAAAGGCAACAAGCCATCTCCTCTTGGCAAAGTCAAAAGAAAACCATTTATGGATAATGCCAGAGAGGCCAGTGAAGTCATGAAGTCACTGAAACCGGATACTATGGTCACAAGTGACGTAGGCTAGGTTCAGTTTTAATATATATATATATATATATATATATATATATATGAGCATGAGAATGCTTAGTCTGAGAGATCAGTAAATGTTGATTACGGTAGTTTATACTCTTCTGTTGTCGCGTTTGAGATGCAGCAGTCATAATGACATGCATTTTATACTGTCTGTTAAAGACAGTCAGTGTTTCCTTATCAGGGATTTAATTTTGATATTTTATCATTCTGCTTAGCGTAATCATGGATATGACTCAGAATATCTGCTTTTTGTCAGTCATGTAATTATTTGATTCCGCACACAAACAAAAATGAATGACCACGATTAAATATAAGAACAGTGTATGATACGCATACAGGTGAAAAAAAGGTTTCGGTCTTCGCAGGGAAGTCCTGCGTGGGATATACAGAAAACAATTGGCCGTTAGGGCAAAGGAACACAATTATTTGATGTTTTTGCTTTATCCTTAGCACATCTTTATCCTTAGTCCGCAGCATAAACTAGATCAGTTTCCCAACAAAAAACAACCACACCACATTGGCTTAAACAACAATTGAGTTTCTTTTTCCCATCTCTGATAAATAAGTTGATCCACGATCAAACAAGTAGAAACTGCCCTTAAGTTATTATGACTTTGACTTAGGATCAGATCTAAGCTCTGACAGAAATTGCGCTAGATGATTTATTTGTGATTTATAGAGTTCTGGAGTTTAAGCGCTGTCACCTGTTTCAAACATTTTGCATGAAAGTGTGGAGATAATTTAGTGTGGCTGACAAGGACACCAAGGCCAAGATAAGGTTTCTTGCATAAGCAGGTGATGACCACAGAGATAAATTCGTAGTAAAAGAAACTGGAGACAAGACCTGAGGTTAGACTTGGAACAAAGCGAGGCTTGGTTTGAAGTAAGGCGATGGGGGATTTCATGTTGGCAAAACAAAATGGACTTAAACATGGGTCACAAGAAAGGAGGATTGGGGGGATATAGAAATTAACTGGGTTTCGTAGTCTGCGGTCTTTTAAGCTACGAGATAACTTATTTACATTTTTGCTCTCACAGATGTCTTAGGAGTCAGTGGGATTTAATGGGTTTCCAATTATAGAGACGGTTGTGGTTGGAACGTAGTACTGGGTTTCCTGATTGTAGCACGGCCTTCGTGCAGATCAAGGCAGCTGTCTGGAGGATTGTCTGAGCCACGGGCTTTTTCTTAACTCTTGGACTCCAAGTGGGCGCCTTAATGACTCATATGTGTCAAATCAAGGATCACTGATAAATTAATATAGCATTTAAAAGAGAGTTCTGCCTCTCTCAATTTAATTGTAGCATATCTCTGTCTCTTGATTAAAATACAGTTAATAAAAGTAATAAAATACAAGTATATAAGTATATACAATGTAAAAACACAAAAATTTGATTAACCCTTCAAATAGGGATTGATTGATACATTAGATTACTTACTGTTCTGTTAATAATTTCTATCAAATTAAGAGCTGGAGGGTGTCGCGGAAATTCTAAGGCGAATCTCCTAGTGCGGTGAGACGGAGTCTTGAGACGAAGTCTACCAAAGACAGTTCGACAAAATGTTTCGTACAGAATCAGGTTTTAATGTCGGCTGGCACGACAGGGTCTCTCCACCTCACGAGTGAGAGCAAGAGAGAGCGCCCATCATGGGGCTCACACCATTCTTATACACATACAGAACACGTCATAATACAACAATAACAAGGAAAAGTACAGAACCTTCTTTGCATTGACCTCCCACAGCCCCCCTCTCTCGGAGGAGCGAGGCCAGTTAAACCCTTTCCCCGGATGGGGCCTGAACCGCCAGACAGATGGAAGTGGAGAAATCTTTAACGGTTCTGAGGGAACACCTTATCTTGAGACTCCCATAGCTCACTCTCATGGTCAGGCTGCTAGTCTACAGCTTAATGAGGCCTTGAAAAAGATGTCAAACCTCGCCAGCAGAAACAATCCAACAGTGTATTATTGCGTTTAATGTACGTTAAGAAAGAGACAGAAATCAAACATAATACTTCTGCACAACAAGGGAAATGAAAACCAAGGCACTCCATGGTTGACTGAAACTGTCCATGGCCCAGGAAGATGTGGAGAATGTCCTGCAGAGTGAAGAAGTTTTCCAATATTTTGATAAAGCTCAGTTCAACTTGTCCTCCTTAGGCAGTCGGAGGTTGGGTTGGCCTCAGTTGCCAAGCTGTAGTCACTGTATCCTCACTTTGTTCATGACATTTCTTTGTTTCACGTCTTGTATTTTTTAGGATGATTCCCTGTCTATACTAATAAAAACATTGGCATTAACATTAATTCCCTAATGAATCATCTTAAAAGGACTTGCATAACCCTTGTGCAAAATTTGGTTTGGTCCTTTGAGATTAGTCAGGGCCTGGGTGCACGTGCAGGGCGTTACCATGGGAATGATAGGCTGTAAAAAAAAAACTTTTGTTGATGTCAACAAAAAACTGCTGTTCACTCTAACACCTTCACTCCAACTTTTATTAATTATCTCAATAATGTTCTTCATTCATTCTCTTATTAATTATTGGGCTTTTAATACTTGGGGAATATTACTGGGAAGGGGCTTTTATGACATGAACTATAATCATCAGCTGTGTAAATATACTTCACTTAATTGAATTTTACCCTACATGGAATTCTGACTACTCTAAGGGGCTGGCTTTTTGAAATAAAGTGAATAGATACATTCAATGAGCATTATATAAGCATTCATTGTCCGTTACTATATGGTAATATAGTGGCGATGTATTGAAATTGTGTGGATAAATGAATAAAATGAATATGATTATTTACCAGTTATTAATATAATGATTATATAAAATACAGGTGGTTATATAGATATATAGTGTTGTGATGGTTGAGTATACTTTTATTAATCATGGATATATAGAAAGGGCCGAGATCAAGCTCTTCATTTTACAAACCCCAACCCTAGTTTTATTCATTTTATGTTTAACTCATTCTCTCCTTCCTTTCCTATTCTCAGCTTTGGCTTCAGTGATAAGCAGGTCATCAAAGGTCACATTCCTGTGGGTGTTTATGGGAATGGGTTCAAGTCTGGCTCCATGCGTCTGGGGAAGGACGCCCTCGTCTTCTCTAAGACCAGGGACACCATGAGTGTTGGCCTGCTGTCCCAGTCCTACCTGGAGGCCATCCGGGCTCAGCACGTGGTGGTGCCCATCGTCACCTTCAGACGTGTGGGACAGAACCAGTATCCTTCGCACCTGACACAAAGTATTGAATATAAAATCAAAGCAGCAGAAAAATATGGCATTTTTTCTGCCATGGCAGAAATATAGGATGACATTTAATAGATATTTTAGTCAGTTGTTTTCACACCTAAATTTCTTATTCAATGAAATGCCCTTCTAATAGGGGAATATATGTCTTCGGGCAGACTTCAACAAAAGTCTTTGAACTATCAATACAAATGCTGCTCTGCTTTTCTTAATAAAGTGTTTTTGCAACAAATTTTGGTACATTAAGGAAATTACTAGGAAACCTTATATTTCCTTGAGTGCTTGTATTTATTTGGCTGTGTAAAACCCAGAGACAGATTAATTGACCGAGGTTTAATTTAGGTTATATTATGCCGGCCTCACAGCACAGCACAGTCCGAATAGCCCTTAATTTATTATTACTTTGCTAAAATTAGATTGTTGTCAGTATAGGGTTCCAGACAGAGGCTTACCTTTGACCTCCTTGACTCCTGGCTACTCTCAGAGTCGAGGATGCTGCCAGCTTGCAGGCCATCCTCACCCACTCCCTCTTCAGAACTGAGAGTGAGCTCTTCTCTGAGTTCCGGGCCATTCGCGCCATGGGAACCACCGGCACGCGGATCATTGTCTGGAACCTACGGAGGTGATTGTTTTTCCTTATTTAAACCTGCTTACAGAAGACGCACTTCACAGGCGCCGTTATAGGCATCGGTCCGTCGCTCTAACAACCTACTTTGTTCGGTACAACAGGATAACGAACGGGGAGACGGAATTCGATTTCAACACTAATCGGTATGACATCCAGATCCTGGCAAATGCATACCAGAACACCAGCGAGAAGCATGAGTGCGAAGACCGATCCATGTCCTCTGTCCCAGAGAGGGAATACTCCCTGCGTGTGAGTCCTGCGAGAGGGGAGCTCACAGTAATGTCAAACACAATTTCTGCAGATTAATTGCACATAAATCTGCAACTGGACAGTTGTGTAAATTTGCCAGATTGGATTTTTCTGCAGGCCTACTGCAGCATCTTGTACCTGAAGCCACGGATGCAGATTGTCATTAGAGGACAGAAGGTGAAGACCCAGCTGATATCCAAAAGTCTGGCCCATATTGCAAAAGATTACTACAGGCCAAACTTCCTTGTATCCTTAACATTGTTATAAAATACAAAAGGACACAATCAGCTACTGATAATTTTGTAGCTGATTAATTGACTGATTTGTTGGTTGGTTGATTAATTAATTAAACAATTGACATTTGTTGATTGTTAATTCATTAGTTGATCCATTGATGATTGAGATAGAAGTATTCTATGCTAGATGTAGGAAAACATATTGGTCTTAATATTTAAGAATCTCTTAATTGCCATTTGTCAACTATACAAATGTCTTTCTTTAAAAATGGTTTCCCTGAACAAAACACAGAGCAACCGTATCAGGATAACGTTTGGGTACAACACTAAAAGCAAGGAGCAGTATGGAATAATGATGTACCACAAAAACCGTCTGATAAAAGCCTACGAGCGCGTGGGCTGCCAGCGCAAGGTAAGAACAGCAGTTGGCCACATTTACTTAATGGAGAGACGGGAAAAATCATAAGGCTCTAAATGATTTTTCTGTGATTGACTTGGTCCATTGCACATAGACCCCACCAACACCACCCATAGTGTGACCTAATGCTATCCTCCTGTTTCTGAACAGGCAGACAGTAGGGGCGTGGGGGTGATTGGTGTCATCGAATGCAATTTTCTCCAGCCAACGCACAACAAACAGGATTTTGATAACACGGACAAATATCGGTAGTTGTATACATTTGCTATGTATTTGTGTTACGGTTCCTATTTAATTGAGTAGACAGTTTGTGTTGTCGCAACAGCTTAACTGCTCCTGTGTGCAAAGGTTTTTGAAAGGGAGTGGAGTTTGTGGCACGCAGCCTGGGGCCACACCCTCAAGCCCTGGGAATACTCCCAGAGTTGCAGCCAAGCTGAGAGGGCCCACCCTAAAAACCTTGTTGAGCACTTCAGTGTGGTTCCTCAGATGTAACCAACAATCTTATGTAAGACGTATGTGAAAGGGCAAATATAGCTGGCTATATCTTAGACTGAAATGTATGTGCTGAGGTTTGGATAGTCTGGGGTTTAATAAGGCTGCGTTTTTGTTTTTTTAAGTTTATGACATAGGTAAGCAAAAGCTGAAAAGCTGTTTTCTTGTGGTTTTCCCCTAAAATAAATAATTTTTTTTGGACTTTTTGTGTTTTGTATAACTTGTGATAGAATGCCAAATAGGTGCAAACTCTCCCCCTTGTGTCCCTGTCTCCAGATTCTTCTGGATCGGGTGTGCCCCGGTGTGCCACAGAGTTGTTGAGATCTAGTAGAAATGATACAGCATGTGTCACACAAATGTGGTTCTAAATTAGTTTTATAAAGCACACTCCCCAGCTGTGAAACTCTGCTCTTTATCCCAGGAAAGTCATGTATAACCTCGGGTTGAAGCTGGAAGATTACTGGAATGAAATCCGATACAAACGTAAAAAAGAGAACCCCAAATGCACCACACCGATAGAGGAGACTTTGTGAGTACTATAAACAGTGACTGTTTCATGTCCTCCTGTATCATGGACTGCTCAGTATGAATAGATCTTTACTGATTGGTGTTATGGAATGAAAAAGGCAGAAACTCTCCTTAACTCAAACTGTGAAGCAGTATTTATATTTTGTTTTGTTCCTGGGAGACAGCAACTATCCGGATCAGAACTGGGTCCAGTGTGACAAGTGTCTGAAGTGGAGGAGGCTGCCAGATGGGATTGACTGTAGCCTCCTTCCTGACAAGTGGTTCTGCCGCATGAACCCTGACCCACAGTTCAGGTGAAAACTTTGATGCGTTTTGCAGTCTGTGATCAGGTGCACAGATTTAGTTATTTTAGCCCCATAGTGTGAAATCTTTGTGGATCTGTGTGCCTGTGTTTTCTCACAGCTATCACACATATTTGGCTGGCCTAGCTTCCGTAGTGTGAAAAGAGAGTTCAGTGTGTAAAACCCTCCAGTCGGTACACAGCCTCTCCTTCTCCGAGGTCTTTGCAGTGCCTCTGTTCGGCCAATCCCTGGCAACCGAGCCCCCTTGTCCAGTATGAGATCTTGGAGGAGGTTTTGATAATGAGTGTGGACTTGCCCTGACCCCCATTAAACAACTCACCCAACGACAAGCCAGTAGCCTACAGCATTTTCTCAGTGGAGAAGCAAATTTAGGTTAAAAAAAAACATACCCACCCATCATAAAAGAAGACAAAGCAAACATCTGTAATAAACATCTATTGTAAGGTCTCTGCGTACACCAATAAACCTGAACAGCCTTGAATGTGTGCACAGACTTACACCACCTCTTTCCAGGTAATCACCTCTGTCCAGGTAATCCCAGACTCCATGGTGTGAGATCAGTGCTCTATGGAGGCAAAACCATCTGTTACAGAACTTCTTGTTTTTCTTTGGGACATCTAAAAATTGCTCTTTTCTACTTACACACCAATGCAGAAGACAAAAAAATAAACATCAGAGACTATATTATGTAAAAGAGCTATGGGTGCCTAAGACTTTTTCACAGTACTCTATATAAGATATGAATGCATGGGTTGTTCCAGGAGCTGTCAAGCAGAGGAGGAGCCTGAGGATTCAGGTGACGACCAGCGGTCTTACCCAAAGCCCTACAAAAAGCAGTATGATCCAATTTCTTCTTTATTGTTTATGTTTATGTTTCCATTTACCAGCACAGAGGAATTTCAAAAATGCCCATTTACTTGATAACATGTGTTTTATTTCATATAGGAGGAAGAACAGTAAGATACAACACGAGAATGGAGAACAGGTAGAATATTTATTTAGAACGTGATATTTATGTGATTTATTTGTTTAATATGATGCATGATTATTATTATTAAATGGTGCCCCCACATTAAACTAAAGAAAACTTTGTCGTAGAACATAGGTCCTAGTTTTGCAGAATTAATTGGCTGAGACTTAACAAATGAGATCAGTAAAATTAGTTTGTGCATTCATAGGTCAAATGATAGTTTTTAGTAATTGTCTAACAATAAGGAACTATTTAGTTCAATGTGGTCCAGTACAGGTGATGAAAGGGTTGTGATCATTGCTTTGTTGTCATCCCCTCCCCCTACATATCTTCCAGGTGTCAGCCACTCCTTTGCTAAGCAGTGAGCGCCCACAAGAGGGCAGCCTAGCACGCTCCCTTCCTCTCAGCGCCACTTGTCTTGGCAGTGCAGGTGAGTGCTCGGAATCAGACAGGCATTTTCTCCAGTGCACTGTCAATCGCCTTTGTTGCTGGGGGCATAACCAACCATGGCAAGAACATAAAAACAAACTCTAATAGTAGAACAGTGTAACCAAGACTGTTTAAGGCTGATGGTGTACACACTACTTTCTGAATATATTAATCTTTTCTACAGGTCTCAGCCCAATCACAGATACCATGCCTATCAGCACATCAAGCTTCAGAAGGTAACAACTGAACCGATGTTGAGCCTAGACCTGTATTAGGAATAGTTCAACTAATTGCTATACTGCAACATGCATTGAGAAGGTTTTTTTCTTTCTCCTACTCATATCTCCCAGTAGGCTGAAGCAAAAATTGGCCTTGTACACTGTGATGAACACATCAATGGAAACAGATGTCATGGATGTGGCCTCCTCTTCCTCTTCTCCTCCTGCTCCTCCTCTTCCTCCTCTGCAGATTCCCGCCTACACCTGGACAGACGACAAGCCAATATTTAGGATGACAGAGAGGAGGAAAGAGGAGGAGATGGAGGCAATGAGTGAGGAGCAGGTGGAGTTCTGGCAGGAAGAGGAGGCGTTGGTTGAGCTAACAGATACAGAGACGGCTACAGCCGCTGTGGAAGAGACGTTGGAGCAGGGGCAGCAAGACTGGTACCTTCTGGAGACTCAGCAGCAGCAGGACCAGCTGATGGAGCTGATGCAGGCCACTGCTCAGGAGAGAGATGGGTACAAGGAGCAGGTACACCAGCTCCAAAAGGAAGTGATGGAGATAACGTGCAAGTGTGAAGCCCTCGAAACAAAGAACAATGAGAGCAAAGAAGTCAGGAAAAGGGTGAGTCTTTTTGTGTGAAAATGGAGGAAACTGATATTATTTTACTCATACAAAGTAAATATAAATCAAACTCTACTTATTTGGCTGACATCGTTATTGGAACAAACTTGAATTTACTTTTTGTTTTGAAGAAATTCTGAATCTGAATGAAACGGCAAATTATATATTGCGATTTGAAGATGGCCCCATATATCAACATCCTAATTAAACAATAATTCATTTATTTATCTCATTCACTCAGCTAGAGAGCGCCGAGGCAGAGAAGTGCAGTCTCTCCTCTCAGTGTGAACAGCTGCAGAGAGAGCTGGAGGAGCTGAGGAGAGAGAGGGGGAGAGGAACACAGATTGGATCCGTCAGTTCCACCTCTTGGGGAGTGGTCCAAAATGAAGCCAGAAGCCCCACCTTTGGGGGAGTGGTCCAAAATGAAGCCAGAAGCCCCACCTTTGGGGGAGTGGTCCAGAATGGAGCCGGAAATCCTATCATAGGAGAAAGCTGGCAGTAAGGATATGGGCACTAGCATCCAAGAGGACAATTATGTTTTTAGTCTAAATCAACACAAAACCCAGTTTATAGTTTTCATCTCATTCTAGAGATTTACTAGATGGTCAAAGATTGAAGTAATATAATAAGTAGATTAGGATAATATAGTAATGTTTCAGCGCAGTAAATGATTTCTTTAAAACGATTATCAAAGCATTACTTTTCAGATCAAGTCAGGAACTGAGAACATTTAATTCAGGATTTTTATGCAAAATCATATCCTTATTTGGGTGAGAATTTAATGAACTCTGAAGATCCTCAGTTGCTTTAAAGGGACCCGTCAAATTTGGATGTACAGTCCACGGTTCGAACAAAACCTTGTAGCTCCTCAACCGTAGGTGTTAAGGCGTCTATCCTAGGCGTCAAGGGGTTAAACATTGTTATTTTATTTAAGCAAATGTGTTATTTAAATTAATTAATTAAATTATATATATATATATATATATATATATATATACACACACACACACACACACACACACACACACAAATTTGGAATTGCCAATTATTTTGATTTGTTTTGCCCCAATTACGCTCATAATCGTTGGTTCGTTGCTATGAATTGTGTCCTCTTGCACGGGAAGAGTGAGGAAGTACAACTCCTCCAATTCTAGTCGCCTTCAAGCTGCCCATCTCTTTCATACAGCAGGCTACACAGCCAACATGTGGTTCAGGGCCATTGAAGGCGAGTGCTTTTAGGTACCTGGCCCTGGCAGCACTCCAACAACAATGCACTGTGCCCTTCTGGTCACAATCGGTGAATGACATGTCCTGGATTAAAACGTTTGAGTACCAGCTCATAGGGCTAAGTCTGCACCCTGGTGTGCATCTTTACTCAGGACTCGGGACCAGATTTTTAATTCTGAGGTGGTTAAAACAAGCGCAAAACGTATTACTTATAAATCCTATCAGGATTAAATTAATTTTCTGTTAATGTATTTTCAATGGAAAGAAAATCCTCTTTCTCACCAGCTCCTATGTATTGTCCATAAGCAATACTAACACAGTCCTCCTTCTGGATCCCTTCAGGAGACTAAGGAACCTGCGCCGTAGCATCGGTCGTCTACTGGTGACCTTTGTACCCAGTCTGGATCTGAACCAGGTCAATTTCGACACTGGAGTCATTGATGAGATATTGGACCAGGTCCTGGACGAAGTCACCTAACCTTCAGCTCACTCACCTGGCGACATCTCTCCCTGTTTACCCCTTTTTCTAAAATAAACGAGTTGATGATTTAAAAATGTGTTTGCTGTGAGTTGAGAATTCATTGTGAATGAGATAGGACACAAAAACCTTTCTCCGCTATTCAGTAAGAGTCTAATTCTACTGGGGAGTATACTGAGTTAAACCAATCAACCAAGTCACCACTCCAGAAACTTCAAAACCATTTTGTAATAACATAAACATATAAACATATCAAAATGCATTGTTAATATCAGAACTATGTTAAACTAAATTATTTGTAAAAACAAACAATTTATTTTAGTTTTTGTTCAAATTAACTCTGCACATCTGTGTGCACTGTGTTTTTTGTCATTTGCAGTTAAGGATGTATATGCTTATTGTTTTCTTAAACACATTTATTTGGCTTGCGTTGCACATGTGTTTTCATTGTTGAAAGTAGAACTTGTGCACACCATTTACATGATAAAACGATGAACTGGAGTTTATGGAAAGCGAAACTGTCATTCAGAGATATCTCAAAATGAATTTTGAGATATCTTAAATTGAATTGCAGGTAAATCAAATTGCATTTGAGATATCTCAAATAACTTCCTGTACTATGTGTGATATCTGGAAATGTACCGGATGTTCGTTCAAAACATACAGCGTTTTCACAGGAAGTCATTTTGAGATATCACAAATTGACTTCCTGTTTAATTTGCGATTTCTAAAATACAATTTGCTGAGAATTTTTCTGTAACTGCATAGGAAGCCAATTCGAGATATCTCCAATTTAATCTCAAATATCATTAAATAGATGCAGTCTGAGATATATGACGTCAGATTTAACATATCTCTAATTGACAATTTGTCTTGCCATATGGTTTCGGGTACGAGGTAAAAAAAAAAACAATTGCGCACTCCGGACTTCCCTTGACCACATGTCTCCTCCCTCTTCGCGTCGGAGAAAATGGCGGCGCAAACAGAAAGAGGCATACCCCTGAGTGCGGTAAGCGAAACAATAACATTATTATTCGATATTAACTATACAAATACTAGTAAGCAAGACTACCGAATTACGCACAGTTTCTGGCACATGTATCATTAACATTGTCCTGTTGTTGTAAGACTATAGTTAGTGTAAAGTGGAAATATATTAAAAGCTACCCAAGCTGCCGATAGCAATACTGCTTATTTGTATAATAATATTTAGTTTAGTCTTTGAATTTGAGAGTACAGTTGTGGCAACGAAATAGTAATTTTCCAGTCTGATCCGTTGGATCGCCCGGTATATAAGTACTTTGCCGTTTGTGTAAAATTGCTGATTAGCCTCTCAGGGCTAACTCTGTTGAGGTTGTCCCCTATGGTCTCGTGCGGTGGTGTTGTTGTGACGTGAGACATGTTTCTGTGTCACTGGACGACTCGCCCAATAGCTCTCACTCTATTGTAGAGCACCGGTTACAATAAAATGTTTCTCGAATGTGTTTCGAAGAACGCTTTGCAGAATGTGAAAAACTCGGTCGTCGTTACGTATCGTCAAATTGACGGCGCTACTCGTTCCTATCGAAAACGGAAGCGCAGTCGACAGCGATAGTACAGCGAGTGAGATCTACTTGTACTACGAACGACGAGCTCTTAATTCTTCCTATGCAGAGCTAAAAATGCAAACTAGTGACACAGTCACACTTATTATCAGCCGAGACAGATTATTATTGTTTAAAGTGAGTTTGCGCCTTTGCCAACTTGCTCAGTGCTTCATTCCGCGTAGTAATATATTTGCAGTCGGTATTCGTTTTTTAGGTTATGTCTAAATGGGTCTCATTAGATGATCGCACACGACTTGACTATCAAATTAGATCACTGTGTCCTCCAGAGAGTGTGAAACGAGAGAGAAAAAAACGTATTTTGTACATTATACTTTGCGAAATGAGGGCTTGGTGTATGGGAGGAATTGAAGCGTAACGTTACTGCACGAAGTCTGTCCTCTTACCACACTGGGAGAATGTGCAACCGAGCTACATAAAATAAGGATAAAAAGCGATTGCAACCTCGATGATGGGAAGTGATTAATGGAATGGGGCCACATTTATTCAAATTGTACTAAAAATCTTTTTAGTAAGACCTGGGGCGTTGAAGAGGGTGAGAATAGGAGGACACAGTGTGGCGAAGGAAGGGGACTGTGGAGTGAAAGAATTGCAGTTGGGAAGGAGGTGAGATCAGCAGGGTTTGGGGTATAGTGGAGAGGGGAGCACTGGGAAACGCTTTCAAGATCTGAATGTAATTGTATTGGGGAAGATGAAATTTGAAGGGTTCTGTGGTGGCAGGGGAACCGGGGAAAGTGGAGAGTTTAGAGCTGGTAGACACCAGAAGCCGCTCATTAGGGTCTGTAGGTTAAGATGTTGGACTTTTAACCAGTAGTTCTAAAGAGGGCTGCTGTCGTAGCACCCAATTGGAAGGTACTTTTATTCAAACTGCTACACTTTAAACCATTAAAAAAGCTACTAAATATTAATAGTGTTTTTTTAATGGTAATGGGTACTTTCCCTCTACTGGTGCAGGAGTGGTGGTGGTGGTGGTGATGATGATGATGATGATGATGTTGACGACTATGCTTATTATTAAGAAAGTGTCACTAGCAGTTAGTAGATTCCAGTGGCAGTTACAGATGATGCGACCCAGATTGGGAGAGTTTTGATAACTTTGTTTTGTCATCAGTACTATAGAGTAGTTTTTTCTTTTACACTTCGTATATTTTATTTTGGTGTACATTTACTGCAATATTACTTTGAATGTACATCAGTTCATAGCACTACTTGAACATACTTGGCTTGACAAAGCCGCCAGTACTATTTTATTGCTTTAAGTTGTCTCTTTAAGTTTGCTGTAGCTCATGTTAGTTTATTATCAGTGAATAATCTTATGTAACTGAAGTAACATTAGCATTCCACTGTTACGTTCTGGTCTTTTCCCCTCAACTCAATACAGTGATCTCAATAGTGTTTTACCTGAGTATATTTGTAAGTACAGCTGGAAGGCGGTGGAGCCGATGACTGTATGCAGTTTCTATAGAAATAAATGATTGTGATTAAAGTGTTCAGACCTGCTCCTCTCAGAACATGGATCAGGTGCGTTTTAGTTTTCACGAAGAAATCTATGGTCTTATAGGAGCATTTATTGTTTTTAGTGATATAAATCAAATTTAAAAATAGTGATTTAATTAAACATTAACGTGTCACTTAAACAACTTCAAAAAATTATTAATGGGATAGATATATTATATGTGAAGTGGGTGTGTGTGTCCTTGCATAACCATTGGACCTCCTCTTCACACTAACTGCTGATGGACAGGTTTTTGCAATCGGTCAATTCTGGTGCTGCGGGGCTGGCTGTGGAAAAGTGGCCAAAAGCGGTCAGGAGAGGTGCTGGTTGTCATCTACAATCTCAGACCCTGGTCTTTTGGCCCCCTGAGTTACTGGTCATACGTTCCCCCAGGTGGTTGACTGACTGTGCATGTCTCTATCTCCTGACCAAGTTGTCAGTTGCTGGTTGTTATAACCTTAGACGGTGAGGGAAGAAACGGGTCGAAATACCACGGGCAAATGCAGGGTCTGAAATGAGCAACCCAACCACTGTGGGCAGATTTTGGCAGTGGGTTTTTCGGTTATTTTATGTGTCCCGGTCATTTAAATTTTTTTTAGGCATTATTGTTAAGACTTCCAGTTACCTGTCACAAAGCTAGATTTTAGTGATCGATGGTGTTTCTAATTGGTATATTGAATAAGCAGTTGAGTCCTTTACCAGTGGATATTAAAATAGTTGATGCCTTTAATAGCCTTTCTGTAAAATATGTAAAAAAAAAAAGAAAGTTCTTTGTGTTGACATTTATTTGACTTTCTTGTTGACAAGTGTATATACTTTTACCTGCCCAGGGACAACTACCGATGGAAATTCGCGGTTGAACTGGGTATAATGAATTGCTGCTTGTTTAAATATATTTAGTTCAATTTTTGTAAAACGAGCATTGCTAAGCACGCTAATGTGTTTTCCGTGAGAAAAAAATGATTGGCTGGAAATAATTATTATTTTTTTTTTTTTGCATCCACTACCTGCAATGGCTTCTTCCCCCCAAAAAAACTAAATTTCAGACCCTTCATATAGGTATTGTTTTTCGGTTTGATAAGAGCGAATGTTTTGTTGTTGTTTATTTCCGTAATTGGACTTTTAGCAAATCAGGCTGCGCACTTCAGACGAAACCAATACTCCATCTAGTTAATTTCTCAACTCATAACCATTTATCCCTTATCCCTAGTATTCCATCTCAGAAGGACTTGCATAATAGCCCTTGTACATGTGAAATTGGTTCAGATCCCTGAGATACGTGAGGGACTGGTTGCACATACAGAGCGCAACCATGGGAATTCATAACAGTACCTTCTTCCACATAATGGGTGGATCGCGATGCCAACAACGACTTTTGATAGGGGAATGTATTTGGTAAGGGGCTTTCCTGATATTAAACCTTAGGTATGTGTATATGCTTAAACCGCTAGGCAGTTCTACATATCATCACAAATATTGATTCATTTTGACCCCTCATGTAATTCTGACTACTCTGCTCAATCCAATCAGACATTAAGGGTCTGCAGCTTTGATATCAAATACGTCAATAGTCATTTTATAAGCAATCAGTGAGAGTACTTGTACAGTACTGTTGTGGTCATGTATTATGTGTCGATGTACAAATAAAGTTATGAATATTTTATGTAAAATACACGTGTTTGTACAGATGTGTGATTATAGGTGAGTATATAACAATTAATTGTGGATATATAAGGCCCTTCACATAAATTGATTGATTAGCGTGATTTGATGCATAGTATGTGATGTACTTTTGGACCCTTTATAAGGACCAGGCTGAGGATAGATGTGGCTGGTGAATGAATCTTGCTTCTCCTCTCCCTGTAAATCCAGTCTGTGTATTTAGCAGGGCTTCTGCCAGGGTTTAGACACACTGTATTAATAAATAAAGGGATCAAAGTTTGGCGCGTTGCTGGTTTCTTTTGTAATGAAAATGCCATCGCCAGAGCCTCCCTTGTTTGCTGCACTGCATTAAAAAGTTAAAATGTAACGGGTTGACTTTTTGTTATTTTTCATCCAGTCCCCCCAATATCAGTCCATTATCAGTTCTTGCCCCTGGACTGAGAGTAGGAAAAAAAGGGGTCTGCATGAATGTAACACAAACGTACCATGCTTAAAAGTAATAGGTAAGAGGATAAATGGAATTAACCCCTTTTCCTTTCATTTCAGCTCAGTCCCAAGTTCTTACACACAAACTCCACCAGTCACACCTGGCCCTTCAGTGCCATTGCTGAGCTCATCGGTGAGTGATCCCCAGTTGTTTTTTTCCGCCCTTTCTGTCAGTTACCCTTTCAGAATGCACAGACACAGCCTTGAAATCCTGAAAAGTCTAACCCGTCTTGCCCGTTATCAGAGCTGATGGGCAAAGTTCAGAAGGCGCGTATTGGAAGAGCTCTTTTCCAAGGCCAAATGCTAGATCACAGTTTTACACCTTCTGTAACTCATTTCTCGACCATTCTTCCTGTTACTGGTTTAAGGGCTAGTGTTTTTGCCTGAATTTCAATGTATTCCTGAGTTTGCGATGTTAGAATGCTTATTGTTCAAAATGTAAATGGTAAATTAAGCCATCTCCTTTCTTAAGGAGAAAAACGGATACATTGATTAATGCAATGTTTTAAAAACTATATATTTCTCCACAAACCTGATAAATTATATTGGATGGTAGGACACGTGGTGTGTGGCCATTTTGAGGTGGCAATCTCGTTCTTCATCTTGTGTTCTTAAGAGCTGTTTCTCGACGATTCAGGTCTTCTGATGTCTCTTCTTAACAGATGAAACTAGCGTCAGTTCCCTCTGGGAAATGTGTCAATGTGGATTGCTCTTATGATCTGTCTCCCAGGACCCTGGCACTGAGCAAAATATGACAGATGTTTTACATGCAGGCCTGGATATCTATAAGGTTTAAAAGCTGTGAATTGTCATTCTCATCCTCTAGTGCGCTAAAGTCTTGTGGGCCTTTACGTCACCGGTGAACTGACATCATTCATACGTAGACTTGGACAATTGCCCATAGTTTAGCCTGCTTGTATATTCGCCTGGGAAAATCCGTTCTGATAAGTTGGATATTTATACATTTACGCAGCAGGCATGTTGGATTGTAGGTTGCTGTCTCATTTGTGTGTTAGTCCTCTTACGTCGCTATTGAAATTGCTACTGGTTCTTGCATGCAGACCAAACCTCTTTGGTTGGTTGATTAAGAACCACCTAAGGCGTAAACCCATGACACGTGCAGCACTCCAAAACTACATGCGTCCGTATGCTTCACGTTCTGTATGTGTTTGTAGACAATGCCTATGATCCGGATGTGAGTGCCAAACAGTTCTGGATCGACAAGACTCGGATAAAGGGTTTAGACTGTCTGACGTTCATGGACAATGGAAGTGGGATAAACTATGACAAAATGCACAAAATGCTGAGGTTGGTAAACTGATATCCACACAAAGAAAAGAAAACATTTTTCATGGTGTTTGATGTGTGAAACCCCCTGAAGTGTAAATGGTCTACCTGCTAAGTCCTAATGTTGGTAACTATTTATTATTCTCTGCCCGTACGCTGTTCTCCACCCCTCTCTCTCTCTCTGTCTCTCTCCCTCTTCCTTTATTTCTCTTGCCATCTCTCTCCCCCCTCCCTGTCTCTGTTTCTGCTCCCAGCTTTGGCTTCAGCGATAAGCAGACGATCAATGGCCACATCCCCGTGGGTCTGTATGGGAATGGCTTCAAGTCTGGCTCCATGCGTCTGGGGAAGGACGCCCTCGTCTTCTCTAAGACCAGGGACACCATGAGTGTTGGCCTGCTGTCCCAGTCCTACCTGGAGGCCATCCAGGCTCAGCACGTGGTGGTGCCCATCGTCACCTTCAGACGTGTGGGACAGAACCAGTATATCCTTTTCTGAGAAAAGAAAGGAAAAACGTATGTAAATATCTGTACAAGTACTATTACAGTGCGTTACAAATAGATTAAGCTGGTAGAGACCAGCTACTGAAATTAAAAATCAGTTGAAAGTTGTTCAGCAAAATATTTAACTTGTAGTGAGTATCCAAATTGCCAGACAAGCCTGGTAATATTTTTTGTAATATTTAAAAACACTGAAAAAACCTTTTTTCTACTACTATAATAACTGCTTCAATACTGCTATAATTCCTACTTTAGGAACAACAAAATGTTGTCTTTGGCCTCTGGCCATCAACCTATGGTTCCTCCCTCCTTGACCTCTGACCTCACTCAGGGCAGCATCAGAGCACACTGCCAGCCTGCAGGACATACTTCGGTACTCGCTGTTTAAATCCGAGAATGAACTGTTCTCCGAGCTCCGGGCCATCAACTCCACCTGCTCCACTGGCTCCACCGGAACTCGGATCATCATCTGGAACCTGCGGAGGTGAGGGAATGTGGGAAATTTTGTCATTTTGCTTGCTTTATAAAAATAAACAAATTACCTGGACCGTGGTTTTATAATCTAAAATTTTGACAGATGTCAGTTTCTTCATCTTATTAAATGTAATGTCAGTCACATGCTGTAAACAAACACATTGGCTGTGTTTGGTACATTGAGAATGTACAGCATGTAACTTTTCATTTTGTTGTAATGAGTAATATTTAAGTTAAAAGTCATCACTCAGCCACATGCTAGATAACGAATACCTTTTCCATCCCCACCAGGATGTCGAATGGGCTGTCAGAGTTTGATTTCAACAAAGATAGATATGACATCCAGATTCCAGCCGACGTGTTCGAGAGCACCAGTGAGATGTACAAGCGCCAGGACCGGGCCATGCAGTCTGTCCCCGAGAGCGACTACTCCCTGCGTGTGAGTACCTTGGGGGAGATGAGCGACTACTCCCTGCGTGTGAGTATTTTATGGTGGATGAGCAAGTACTCCCTGCGTGTGAGTACTTTAAGGGGGAGATTTAGTACTCCCTGTGTATGAATACTGTTCGGGAAGGGTGTGGGTACTACCTGCCTATGTGTTATGTGAAGGGAGGCCACATAGGAGTGTAATCCATGTGTAAAGAGTGCTAGGCTTCTACCTACAAGGCTGTGGGTTTAAAATACATTGTGATATTTGCATTGAAAATCTGCTGCAACCTAAGTGTAACCAGTGGGGGAAAAAAAACTGCAAACCCATACAAAGAGACTAAATTTATATTGTGTTTATGCAATTTATTAGATTAAAAAAAATGACAGTGATTTTATTAGGTCTATTATTCATGATCACAGGCCTACTGCAGTATCTTATACCTGAAGCCACGGATGCAGATTGTCATTAGAGGACAGAAGGTGAAGACCCAGCTGATATCCAAAAGTCTGGCCTACATCGCCAAGGACCACTACAGGCCCATCTTCCTAGTATCCTTCCCACTAGAGCACACTAAACCATGTTTGGGTTTGGGGGTAAAGCTCAATAATATCAATTAGTACTTGTTGCTTGGTTGCCTTTCAGCGAAACGTCTTGTGGGCAAAGATTGGATGGACTGTAAATATGCGTGTTGCATGACAAAAACAAATGCTGAAACCTGTGTCGAAAGGATCAGGTCATGTGACCGCCTGTTGGTGGGAATGCAAGATTTACGACGTGTCCCCTCGTGTGTGAGCCGTCCAGATCTCCGTTTCCCCTGCAGTTCTCACATTTTGCTGTTGCTATTGTTATTGTGATCTCAAAGCGAGCCTTTATGGGCCATAATGTGTGTGTGTGTGTGTGTGTGTGTGTGTGTGTACCGGTTTGACTTTCCTTAGCACCCATTTCAGAATAAACGCATCAGGATAACGTTTGGGTACAACACAAAAAGCAAGGAGCAGTATGGCATAATGATGTACCACAAAAACCGTCTGATAAAAGCCTACGAGCGCGTGGGCTGCCAGCTCAAAGTAAGAAGACTTAAAGCCTGCTGTAGTATTGTTTTTCTTTTTCTGCCCCATTGTTCCAAATGTCCTCTCTTTTATGTTGCATGTCGTTCGTTTGTTGGTGCGTAACGTTTGGTTTCTCTTTCTGAACAGGCAAACATCAAAGGGGTCGGCGTAATCGGTGTCATAGAGTGCAACTTCCTCAAACCCACCCACAACAAGCAGGATTTTGACTATACAGATGAATACAGGTTATAATCCACGTGCATTATACGGCAATAACCAATTTTACTTAAGACACAACGTTTGTTTGTAGGTTTGCTATACAAACAAAACACTCAAATAACTAGCATAGAAAATGTTCTAAATATAATCGCACAGCATGTAAGCACGTCTGCAGACACCTGTTAATCAAAACTCTTAATGATCATTACAATTTCTGAGAGAGATTTACATCAGACGGTTGAATTTAATATTTTAAATTAGGGTGGAATCTGGGTCCTGGCTGAGCGATTATAACTTATTTGACGATTGTGATCAGGAAAACCATAAATAATTTGGGCGTGAAGCTGGAGGAGTACTGGAATGAGATCCGGTACAAGCGGGACAGGGAGGATCCCAATTGCAGCATTCCGGTGGAAGACACCATGTGAGTACTCATACAATTCAAATCATTTTTAAATTTCACTGTGCACCCCCTCCCTCGTGTAATATTGCCTTTGGTTTGGGGCTTCAGGAAGCGTCCTGATCAGAACTGGGTTCAGTGCGACAACTGTCTGAGGTGGAGGAAATTGCCGGACGGGATCGACTGCAGCCTGCTTCCTGAAAAGTGGTTCTGCCATATGAACCCTGACCCACAGTTCAGGTAACGCCCACCGGTTTTGTCTTTAATATGGTGAATCCTTTCTTGTCAGCCAAGTGGAAAACTAGAATGAGCTTTACGAAATGCTGAAATCTTGATCCAGCCATTCCTAGCTTAGAATAGAATATATATACTTTGCAGCCCGCTTCCAAGATACCCATCACTGTCCGATTTTAAGATTTTCCAGCATGTGTGCTCTCTATGTGTATGTGTGCATAAAAAAACAAACGTACTTCCTCCAGGACCTGCCAGGTGGAAGAAGAACCTGAGGATTCTGATGACGACCAGCCCTCCTACCAGAAGACCTACAAACAGCAGTGAGATACTTGGAACCCTCTTAATCACTCATCTGTTTTTAATTTTCCATAAACAATTAAAGAGCTGTGGGTTTTTTTTGTTTTAATGGTCCTTGAAATTAATTCCAGGGAGAGGTACAACAAGATGCAACAAGAGAGGAGCAGGCTACAGGTAAGAATGAACGACGATTTCAACTTCACATGTAAAGTGCACTGCAGGTCACATACAGAAGCACGAAAATTCTCAAGATGAGTGCATAGATTTTATGAATGAGTTTGCACCCTCTGTCTCTGAAGGAAAATTTGGTGGTTATAAGGACTCAAGATGTTGCCACAGTGACTATATTGAGCAATTTAACACAAGCCGATTTAGTAATGTATGCTGTTTGCTAAACGGATACATGTTTAAATATATCGGCTGACCGAATGATCCTCGCCGTCACTTGTGAACTGTTTACCACAACCCGTATTTTCAGATGGAGCAAGCAAAGAAGAAGGCGGACATGCAGCGGATCGCAGCTCTGGCGGAGCAGAACGAGGTCCTGAGGAGGCAGCACGAGGACCTGAAACGGCAGCTCAAACAATCGGTGGGTCCCGGGGAAACCTGTGTCTTTACCACTGAGTTTTTACCACTGTGTTTTACTTCTCAAGCAGCCACACGCAGCAGGAATTTGAAGCAGAGTGTTAAAAAAGGTGGTGTTCCCTACAGAACTTTCGAGCCACTATACCGCCGAACACCCCAGCTACACCTTCGATAAGCAGTACAGTGCGCGGAGAACTAAGGCCCCTTGTTACTTCAACGCCTCTCGGCCACAAAGGTGACTACTGAATAATTTTTTTATGTTGTTGCTCATATTGTAGCATTGCTAAAGAACCTTGAGGCCGTGGAGCAAGAAACAACATTATTATGTCTGCTGATTGGTTTACTGAGTGTGTGTTACTTTTCAGCAAGTTGCAGCCCCTCCGCAAACAACATGCCCATCATCTCAAATGTATGCTCGCTCTCCACGCCGGCGAGGTAGTGTATAAACTCATTCTGCCTTTCATAATTTCTTCTGTTAGCCAATTTTACCGCTGTAATTCGTAAGTGCTCTTTGGTTTAAACTGCGATATGCTAGTTATGCTTATGAACTAGACTGCAAGAACAAGCGGATGACATTGAAATCATTCTGCCCATCTTCAGGATGAAGAGAACAGCGATGAACCCGGACAGCATGGAAATGAAGAGGGCTCGAATTAGCAGCCTCCACAGCAGCACAGCAGAGGCAACTGACGCCACGGTCTCCACAGAGCCGCCATCGTCGCCCGTCATCATCCCAAGTGACGATGACGATGACATTGTGATAATTGAGACAAATAGCACACCTAGACCCGGAGCCCCAACATTTGATCTCGCCAAGGTGAAGACGGAACACAAGGTCACCGAGGTCACTGGGATGCACTTAGAGTGCAGCGACGACGCAGCCGTGGAGACGCCCATGGAAACGGAAGCCACGCCAAAAGCTCGGTCCCCTTCCCCGCTACCCCAGCTGCAAACTTCTGCCACCACCCAGACGGAATCGGCGGCCAGAGTGAAAGAGGAGGATGAGGCTAAAAGGAAGAAGGAGGAGGGAACCACAGCTGGGAAAGAGACTACGCCCCAGGAAGAACAATGTGGGAATAATATTGATGTGACAGCGAACACATCAGAAGCAGAGGTGGAGGAAGTGGCAGTGAAGGAGGAAACAAAGGGACAACTGGATGAGAGGCAGGATGAAGAGGAGGAAAAAGGGGAGGAGGTTGCTAGTGTGGAGCAGGGAGAGCTCCAGCCAGAACAGGAGAATGTAGACGACGTGGCGGTGACTGAAACGGAAAGTGTGGTAGAGAGGGTGGCACCGATGGAGGGAATGGCTGTTATTGAGGCAGAGCAGAAGGAGGAGAGACTCCTGTTGGAGGCTCAGCAGCAGCAGGACCAGCTGATGGAGCTGATGCAGGCCACTGCTCAGGAGAGAGATGGGTACAAGGAGCAGGTACACCAGCTCACCTGCCGGATAGTGGACTTGGAGACGCAGCTTCTGGAGCTGACGGGGAGCGTTGTGAAGAAAGAGCTGTGTGATCAGGCCACAGCGACAGATTGGCTTGAAGGGGAAGAAGAGGGGGCAGCCACACCCGGGAGCAAGTCTGAACAGGAATTGAGTAAGGTCTGTCAGCAGGCCAAACAGGAAGTGGAAGAGCTGAAGCAACATCAAGAAGCCTTTGGTACCAGTCGGTTTGGGAGTACCAGCTCCTATAAAATAAACTCGGAGGAGAGAGGAGCGACAGAAGTCTCTGATGAGGATGTTCTGGCCCTGCAGGTTGACACCCTCCTCCGAGACCTAGACCACTGCAGCAAGGAGAGGGAGGATCTCCAGAGAAGGGTGAGTGTCCTAAAACCTGGTCTTGGAGGACCCCGTGTATGCAGATTTTTGTTCCTGCCAAGCACTTAAGGATGTCATTCATTTAATAAATGTCCTTATCAAGTCTTTTATCAAAGTATTGAGGTTGATAACTATTTAAAGAGAGATGGAAAACCTTCCGGACGCTGGTCCTCCAGGGCCTGGATTGAAATCCATTGATTTAGACAGATCAGAGATAAATGACCTAAAAAAAAAAAAGTCCTCATTGCCTTATCAGTGCAATCTTTTAGATCTGGTATCAAGATCCAAAAATCTAGTTTAGTTGACCTTCAACTGTCTATTGAACAAGAATCTTTTTATCTGCAGTTTTATGCCCACAACACTCCACTGTCCCTTGTCCATTACAGCTAGAGAGCATGGAGGCTGAGAAGAACAATCTGTCCTCTCAGTGTGAGCTGCTGCAGAAAGAGCTGAGGGAAAGAGCAGCAGCGAACAAACCCGGCAGCCCCACCTCTGGGGATGTGGACCAGACTGGCCCCGGCAGCCCCACCTCTGGGGATGTGGACCAGACTGGCCCCGGCAGCCCCACCTCTGGGGATGTGGACCAGACCGGCCCCGGCAGCCCCACCTCTGGGGATGTGGACCAGATTGGCCCCGGCAGCCCTGCATCTAGGGGAGTGGACCAGAATGGAACCGGAAACCACAGTGGGGCGGAGACTCAAAACGGAGCCACAAGCTTGACCAGTGCTGAGATTCAAAATGGAGTGAGCAGTCCTGTTGCCGGGGCTGTGACACCTGTTCCTTCAGATGAGACAACCCGGTAAGAACACTTGCGTTCACCGTCTTAACCAAATTATAAAAAATGAAAAATAAAGATTTTGTTCAGTGGTCTTAATCTCAGGAAACTCTTCATTCAGATAATTAAGTAATTCAGGTTAGTTGTATTATTCTGTAGTTGCCCATCAAGGTCTGGTGCTACAATATTGCAGCACTGTTGCAAACTTATGCGTAGAATTTCCACGTGTGTGTGCGGCAGAGAGAAACGAATGTACCAGCAGTCTGAAGTGCGATGCATCAGCCTAGTAATGTATTGTTCTTCAGATCACCAGTGCGTGCACGTAGACTGGCACTCTGCTTTTTGGCACCAATGCGCTGCATGCCATGTCCTCGCCTGCCGGTGCGAAATCATTCTGCTCCTCTGTCCCGCAGGAAGCTGAGGAACCTTCGGATGAGCATTGGCCGACTCCTGGTGACCTTTGTGCCCGCGCTGGAGCTGGACCAGGTCAATTACGACTGTGAGGTCATCGACGAGATCCTGGACCAGGTTTTGGATGAGGTCAGTTTGACCGAAACCGCTTGAAGAAGTGCGAAGAAGCACACCAGAACTCTTAAGAGGAGAAGCGGGCCCCTCCTCTGCTTAACCACGTCTCCCGGGGGAGAACGGTGCAAACCCCGCAGTTCACCTTTTACCTCTTCGTTATCTTTCTATACTTTAATTTTTTACAAGTGCAAATTTGACTAAACTGAATGTATCTGTTTATCTTTGGATACTGTGTATTTTTCTATAATTTCATGTCAATATGATTATTTAAAAAAAAACAAAAAAAAACAAAAAAAAAAAAATAACCGCTTAACTCTTGCACTGAATCATCTGGAGAAAATGCAACCAATGTTATATTTTTTTGCTTTTAAGAAAACTGATGCGTTTTTAATGAATGGAGCCCCGAGAAACAATTTTGGGTCTTTTTTATTTTTATTGAAGGACCCTGACCAAGTTTCGTACGCATTCAGTTTGCCGGTCAGTTTTTCAACATCAAGACGTCGTCCCCAGCACAGTCCTGCTTTCTTCTAAAGAAAACTTTTCAGTAAACCAGTGAACGGATTTGTGCTCCTTGACTGACTTTTGCCTTTGAACTTTTTTAACATTGACCAAACGGTCTCTGTAACGTCAGAAGAGGCTGGTAATGCTTGGATATCACTGTTCGTTTCACAAAACGTTTGATACAAAGAGCTTAATAATGAGACTCCTGACTAGTGGTGAACTGCTGCTCTGTTGCTCTCGCAGGCTTAACTGTTCAAAAGCCTTATGTTTCTAACTTTATATTGAGTTTGAATATGATAAGGGGTCCTTGATTAATATTAGTTCCAGCCGGTATTCTCAAAGCTTGTCATACTCAAGAATGTAAGCAAGCTGTAATCATTCTTATTCAGGATCCATGCACATGGCACAAATTATTTCATTGCCTGCACATTGAAACGTGAATCCCTGCCAAGCTTTTCAGTGCCGAAGCCCTGATATTACTTATTATATAATGTCTTCCAAGGGTCTCAATACTAGTAACCTGATACTATTAGTGAAAATTTACAAATGAGAAATTTTGCTGGCTTACCATGGTGGCTCCTGTCATCTTAATTGCAGCCCCTCGTTGTCTGTAATTGGTCAACAACGGGTTTGAAGGGTTGAATGTTTGGACTGCACAATGACAGACTATTCCATCCTCTTAACATCCACAAATAGAACTTTGTTGCATGGATAAGTAACAGCAAACTTAACTCATTGTTATTTTTATTTTTATACAGAGTATATCACTGGGAAACTACTTTCTTACATCAACTCATGTTTCTATGGTTTAGCCACTTTCCTGCTTAAGGTTTTGGAATCTCAATCACAATATCACTGCAAACCCCTAAATCGAGGGGGGACTGAAATGGAAGCCCGGTATAATGCTCAGAAAAATATTGGAATGTTCCGGTAACATTTTAATTATTATTATTTTTTAATTGGCCAGTTGTTTCTATGCCAAGCAGGTCTTCTTGATAGAGCAAATGTTTTTCATGCAGCTGCTTGTAATTTCCTTGAACATGGTATCGTCTCTTTTTAAATAGCAGATATTTTAAAAATCCTGCTTAAGAGCCATTCCCCCCCCCCCCTTAAATGGAATATCATGTTTGCAGTGCGATGTCTTTGACTCTCCCTCGTCGTCACGAGTGACTTCTCTTTTCACACCACAAGTCTTCCGTCTGACAGTACCGCGTGATGGACAACCTCACGACTTGATTTTTCCTGATATAGCCAAAATGACTCACAGCAATACATTTAAGCAAAAGCAAACATCTTATGGTCCCTTGAGTATTTTCTCATCTTGTACAAATTGTGTTCATGAGGGATTTTTTTGCAGAAACAAGTGTGAAAATGCGATCATTGACGTTATATACATATATATGTATATGTGCGTGTGTGTGTATATATATATATGCGCACACACACTTAATTTTTTTCTATAATGGAGTTAAGAGGTTTGTAAAATTTTCTGACTGTCTTTACAATTCTCCTTCCAATGCCTGTGTTATTACTGATGGCAAGTGTATAGACATTATTACTACTGCAGTAAAAAAGCTGGTTAGTAGTGCTCTTAACATCAAAACATGTGAGGTACTGCAGATGCATTTAATGTATTTTATATTATTTATATAAATAATATAATCTTGTCACTTTGAAGAAATAAGAGGTCAAATGGGACTAAAGTGAGTGGCTTCATTGGTGTGTTTTAAGTTAATTGGGAGTCATTTATTAGACAGTTTGCGGTGTGCTAACGTCTGGGTTCACTGGGTCATGATGTCACTTACACATCACTAATGACGATAAATTGTAACCCCCTCATTCCGCTTTGTTTTCGCCCAAACTTAATAAATATCGGAGTGACTTGAAATGTGGTTTGTTCTTTAGATTTGTGTTGGAAAACATGTACATAAATGCCAATTGTAAAATACTACAAATAAGATATTTTGCTTAAATGTTTTAGAAAGTGAGAGGGGGGTTATGAGTGCTGAACTCATGTGGTGATGTGTTGATGGTGCTTTATATCTTGTTTTATATCATTGTTTGCAGTTGAGTAGAAGAAGGTACTCCAATCACAGGTCATTGGCTAATGTTGACCCCAGCTGCATCGCCATGTACAGGACTGAATATATTTCGATTTTGTGTCAGTACGTTGTGTTCCATGTTCACTTTGTGGAGGGGGAAAAATGAACAGTGGTTGGTACTCTTAATGAAAGTGTTATTTTTTACTACCAGCTGTACTATCAAAATTGAATATTTATTGGGGATTTTCCATGGATATCGAGACAATTGCCCTAGCAGAAGAAAGACGTACGTGCCCCAGTATTTTGTATGTGTATGTTTAGTCAATTTGTTTCACCACTTATCATTAAATAACCCTTTGTTATCATTTGTGTTTGGACTGCATGTGTATCGCTCAATCAATGGCATTTTCATTAGTGTAATATATTAAAAAAAACAAACATGAACTTGCTTGAATATTTGCTATGTTCGGTGTTCGTTATTGCATTAGTTTAGCTGCTAATTAGTTCTGGCTGGTTCAATTAGAACTACTGACATTTATGGCATGGGTATTGCAGGGGGAGCGGTCTGATTTGCACTTTTATTTTACTATAATTTTATAGAATATCCCTGTTTTATTCACAAGTATTTAAACAAATGTACATGGTTGGGTTTATTTTATTTTTATAAATATTTATTTTTCCATTAACATGGTGAGGACCTTGGATGTGAGGCTAACGGAGAGTTTTAAAGTCTAACAAGAGCCTTTGTAAATTGAAACCTTACATTCTGACACAAACTCTGCGGGATGAGATTGGGGATATTCTGCATGCAAAAAAAAATGCAAAATGTGTTGATTGTTCGTCCTGTCTTCTGGTGTCCAGTGAGCGAGGAGGGAGTGTGCGGCCGTACAACTTCGGTAAATTTGTGGTGGAGTGTTCAAGGGGCCTGGATAGGGTGTAAGATGGCCGGTGAGTAAGTCTATCTGCGCTGTGATATCTCGGGCTGTTTAAATTGCTATTCCCTGGAAAGGAGTCAAGGAAAATGGTTCCATGGTGGAATGTTTTAGCTGTCTGGGCTAGGAGTAGAGCCAACGGATATTTACCCGATAGTGGCAAATGGGTTGGTGTATAAGAAGTTGAAGGCTGTGGCGCGTCTGGTCATTAAAGGCTGCAAAGCGGGAGTCCTGGCATGCGTATTGTGAAAAGATCAATAAGGTGGCCTTTGGTTAAACGTGCGGGTGTATTCAAGGACCGCCAATATGATTTTGGAAGTAGGTTGCATAATGGCACAAACGCCCCTAGCGAATATGTATACTGTCAGTTTGACATACAGCTTGGCCAATGTGTGTCAGGTCAATGTCTTGACACCTGTAATCAACTTAGCAACTGGAAGATAAATTTGTGGTACCGGGCAGGATGAGGTATTGCTGACTTGGTTGATGTTGGCAGGTCTTGATTGGGAGGCACTTAAATGGTTTATGTGCCAGGCATAGAGTGCTGGGAAAAGTTCCTAATGTTTTATTTAACTGTAGGAATAATACTGCTCAGAGGCGGGATATGTACTGTCAATTGGCTACATTAGGTATAATAACATAACTGCTGCAGACACTCCTGAGCCCAGTGGAACACTGACCAAGTTTTTGCTGTGGTTCTCCAAGACCTGCACTCCAGGCTGTAACATCCTTTCTGGTTTTAAGAGCTGTACTTGTTGAGTCCTCTGTGTGGTAGAAATATGCCAAACATTTCATTTTTTTCCCCAGGTCCAATTCCGTTGCGAAAGCTCTTATGTATAATCAGAGTGAAACCAGGGGATTAATCTGCCGTTTTGCCTTCCCTTGCACCTGTGGCCATCCAGCAATATGGACTGAGGATGGGACAAAATTGTATTGTCTAACTATCGGTCAACCATACATGCTGATAGCATTCTATGGGTGCCATTCAAACTTTTAAGAGCTAGTTGTATATTGTTAAATGTGCGCTCAGAAAAAATTTAGGCTCATAATAAACAAAGATCTATAAGAGACAGATAAGGATATGGGATTCTTTAAGATGGTATGCATTGCTAAAGTAGCCGAAAGCATAAATACGATAATTTTGCTATTTACTAATATAATTATAGTACTTTTAAATGTTTAAAACAAAACTTTGTTTCCCATTTAATACAAAAACAAAGCAATTTGACTGCTTTTAAAAATAAATATATTTAATGTTATTATATTCATACTAGGTTTAGCCTGTGTAGAACAAGCTATATAGAATTTTCTTGGAGAAGGAAAACCAACATGATCTGCTTGCTAGAATCAGAAGTTGCCAAAATCTTGCCGGATCTTAAGTTTGTTTCGTTATACAAAGTTAAATCTAATTCCTACCAGCTTCTTTATGGTCTGTCAATACAAATACAAATGATTCCTTGGACATGTACAAGGGCATATAATGGGAGGACATGAACTTGTTACGGTACTTCTAAGTTTTAGTTTTGTCATTTTGTGGTAGGGGTGGTAATAAATTGTCATTGCCTACAGCACAATTAATGTCATGCTCTTCAGAAACATCTGGGATCTGGAGAGGTAGACGGATTTCTACCTGTCACAATGGCATACAATTAGGGTGGAAACACACACAACTGTGGGGTCAATTTTATGTAAAGCCTTACCCAGACTGTAAATAGTTTCCTTTACTTATGCTTAACTGGAAGCCCGAGGGACTTCACACCTAGACAGACACCCAATACTTGGACATACACCACGATTTGTCTTTGGGACAAGACATTTAGAACCAAGAAAGGGGAAGGATGAAGATTTATAGGGATCTTTTACCTATTGCATGTTAACTACTCTGCAGCAATAGGCTGTATATAAGATATCCTTGGCTTATTTCAACTTTTCCCCCCCTTATTTGCTTGTTGAATTGATTGTAGAGGTTTGCTTGCCTTATACAAATTTATATTTGTATTACTACTTGATTCCTGATTACAATTACTATTTTGTATTTTTTTTCTATTTGTTTTGGTTCGTGTTTTATGTCTTAATCTTACGTTGTGAACCATACTGAGCTGAAAATTATTTTATTACATGCATTAGTTATAAGGGCAGAATAAAAAATAATTGTGCTACCTATTCACACCAATAGTTCTGTGTCCACTAAGTTTAATAAATACGTATGTTTAATCTCACATATGCTTCCGAAATACGCGTTTCCGTTATTATATTATGTATCAAATATTGTTACCACGGAATGAAAACATGCCACTGCATTGAGTATTACTAAATACATAAGAATAAATGCACACCTTTTGTAATCTGACTGCATTGCCTTTTGCATTTTCGGTAACCACCAACAAAAAAAATCAGTCATATAGTATGCTAAGGGGGCAATTAACTCGTTGCGATGTGTTTAACTTCCCCCATAATTTTTTCTTTACCCAGATAATTAAATCGCTTTCCCTTTAGTTATCGAACTAATCAACGGTTACACCGGATAAACTGAACTGAATTGCTAGTTACAGAGATATAGTTACCAAAGCATCAGGGCGAAATGTTTATCTAGTACTATACGCTCGAACCGACGTTTAAACAATAACAAAGATTATACTTATGTGTTTAGTATAAACGCAACACATAACTATAACATGCTAAGTTATATGTATACGTTTGCGCGTAAAGCTGGAATCACGTAAATCTTTATGCGACGGAAGTGAAGCCGTTTAAAAAAATCCGAAAACAAAGCTTTTAGATTATATTTATTATTATTTACTTGTGTAAAACTATTTAATAACGCTATATGGTGTGTAAACCTAATGTATAATAAGAAATAAAAACCGATATGCAGTATTATTGTCCATACTACCAACACCGCACTGACGTATTTTAACTGACGGATAGTTTGCCCTATAGCAGGAAGCCCGCCCTACAATCTTCCAGTGACACTGAGAATGTACCGCTAGTTCTGCGGGTTTCCTGAGTGCAAATCAGGGCGGGAAAGTTCTGTTTATTGTATTGCTGAAAAGAAGGAGAGCGAATTGGACGCGAAGAAACCTTAAAAACTGGTGAATATAAATAAATCTTTTAACTTTTCTGTCGGAGTTATTCCACAGTAGAATGTGACATTTAAAAAAACAATTATTAGTTCTGGAAAACACTTTCTGTCGCTGCCTAACACAAATAATTAGTTCAGGGTTGGCAACCCTGGTCCTCAAATGCCATAGTTTCTGCAGGGTTTTTGAGCTACGTTTCATTTCCAGCTGTTTACACCTGGAAACCCCCAGATTAAATCAGTTTTAATCCAAATCATTGGTTCAGTTAAATAATTAAATGGCGAGGAACGACACTTTTGGCACTGGAGGATCAGGGTTGGATGCCTCTGAGCTACCTGGTTATTTGAGGTTTAAAACCCTTTAACGTATGCGTTGTTTCGTCGTGTTTAGTTGGTAATACGACGATATATATTGAAATGTACCTAGTGTTTTTGTGGGGCTGTTGGCTGAATAGTATGTCTTATTTTGCGCTTGCATTACGACAGCACAATGTTTGTCGTGTTTGTTGTCCATTAACATTACTGTCAGATATTTCTACCAACACTTTCTCTTCGTTATGTAACATTTTTGCGTCTGTTTTTTTCTGCCCAAGCATGATGAGTATATATGTAAACGTATGATGAGTATATGTGTAAGTATTTTATTTTATCTTTCCGCTGAGACTTGAATGAGCAACGGGGATCGAAGAAACGAGAAAAGGACTGAATTAGATTGGTTTATTTGGTAGCTCGTCGAAATTTGAATTGAATGCTTTATGCTAAGGAAACTGATGACAGCTAATCACTTTCATTTAAGCATGCCTTCAAGACATCGTGTCTTGGCGGTGCTTTGGTTTACACCCAGCTTTGTATCCCCCTCTGTCTGACTTGTAGCCGCCCCAATATGAAGGTCATTACCTGTGAAATTGCATGGCACAACAAGGAGCCAGTGTACAGCATCGATTTCCAGCAATGTGGAGAAGGCAGGATCAACCGCCTAGCTACTGCCGGTGTGGACACCACGGTTCGGGTGAGTCCACCACGGTTCGGGTGAGTCCACCACGGTTCGGGTGAGTCCACCACGGTTCGGGTGAGTCCCTCGCACCCTGATTTGAGGCCAGCATGCTGCCTTGCGTGAGGCAGTCAAGAACCTGTAGCTAGCCTAGACTGACATGCAGCGAAACACATTTATCAGTGCTCTTCCCAGCAAACTAAATATGGCGTCACTGCTGAGTAGTGGTGGTCTCTGCTCTTGATGATGATGATGATGGTAACGTATGTCGACTTCAACTAAAGAGAAATGACGTGGAAAGTAACTGTCCAAATGACACGGGTGATTAAGAATCTGTTGAATTAAGAACTACAAAAAAAAAAATCATATGGCAAGTCAGGCAAACCTGGTTCAAGGAAACTGTTGGTTGGGATTGTGATGTTATGAGACACTATGTGATGGTAAATGTGTTCCTTCTCAGATGTGGAAGGTGGAGAAGGGGCCAGATGGGAATGCGATTGTTGAGTTCCTGTCAAACCTGGCTCGGCACGCCAAGGCTGTTAACGTGGTGCGATTTTCCCCTACCTCTGAACTTCTGGCATCGGGGGGTGATGGTAAGTTGCTCTTTGGCCTTTTCAAAAGAGAGCTTTCAGATGGTAGTATGATAATGTAGTTGCGCTCTGGGGGAGGCTGTGGATTGAGGTGCGTGTCTGTTCATAGATTTTGGTTGGTCATGGTTCTTTGTCTGGTAGCTGCAGACCCATGTAGGAAGTTTAAGGACAAACCAAATTCTTGAATTTTATTAGGTTGTCGCATGGAAATACCACCTGTAATGCAGAAGTTTTGTTTTAACTCGGACTTATGGTCAGTATACCATGGATCATGAAAACCCATCCAGGGTGGCCTCAGTGAGTGCTGTGCATTTGTCCAGTTTAGGTCCTGTTTCCAAAAAACTTTGTATTAAGGTTTTTTGCTGTGATTACTTCACTCACAAGAGTAGCTCACAAGTAATTGATCGTTGTTGTATAAAGAAATTTGGTGGTATATGAATTTTGAAGGACTACATTAAATCTTGTGCTAGTTTTACAACCTACACCCCATTGAAATACCAGATGTGTTACAGGCTATGTTGTGTATGACAGGTTGTCATTTATCTGCCCCCAGATGCTGCTATTCTCCTTTGGAAGTTAAATGACAATAAAGAGCCAGAACAGGCCACGTTTCAGGAGGAGGAGGATGCTCAGCTGAACAAGGAAAGCTGGACTGTGGTGAAGACATTGCGGTAAGTGTGTGTCTCTGTGTCTCTGTGTCTGTCTGTCTGTCTGTCTGTCTGTCTGTCTGTCTGTCTGTCTGTCTGTCTGTCTGTCTGTGTCTCTAAAAACGCGTACTGACACTAGTAC
>JAOYSI010024160.1:0-30162 GCA_025775065.1 Hiodon alosoides | reverse complement strand
TGTCTGTCTGTCTGTCTGTCTGTCTGTCTGTCTGTCTGTCTGTCTGTGTCTCTAAAAACGCGTACTGACACTAGTACGTTTCATTCAAATTCTTTACTAACTGGTTTGCATGCTGTCATCAGTTAATACCAGAGCAACAAGTAGAGCTAATATAAATTCTGCTTCATTGCATTTTCACACATTGAATATCAAATATGATATGGAAATATCAAAGTTAATTATAAACATCTACACCATTTTTATACCCAATCTTATCCCGGTGCATTGGAGAACGTAGCTTGCATGTGTATGTAGAAACTCTCCCTCACACTTAAAAGCGGAGGGGTAATTTGGAGTTTCAGTGACTCAAGCTTTGTTTCAAGCTCTGTTGGAGGTTTAATGACAAACACTCACCTTTGGTTTAAAAGAACATGAGATGTGGCAGAATATGATATGCATGAGTTTTTCTATTGTATTGTTTACTACCCTTTGGCTTCACGAAACGGCTTCAGGGGTCGAAGTGTGGAAATAGACCTGTATGCCGAGAGTACTTACCGTGATCCCCACAGGGAGCAGGATCTGGGTCAGTGCAGCATCTTGATTGATCCACCAGTGTTCTGGTGGGAGTGTCCCAGGGAAGAGCCATTCTGGGAACGTTCTTAACCTCTGGTTCAAGAGGATGTGCAGAGTAGCTGTTGAGGGGGAGAGGTCCAGCAGAGCTATGGGTGATGAGGCAGCAAGGAGCCTGGATAAGGTGGAAGCGGGCGCTGGAGAGGAGAGTCACGTGGGCTGATCTGTCAGGCAGAGCCACAGTGGAACAAGTTACTGGTCTAGGCGGTGTACAATGTCCTTCCCAGCCTATCGAACCCGCACAGCCGGTGGAAAGTGGAGTCGCTAGATTGCCTGCGAATCTCCAGGAGTGGAAACCTGGAGCAAATCCAGAAAGCTCTTGGAGAGGGTTGGTACTGCTGGTGCCATGACCAGGTGTTGAAGACCACCGCACAGGTGATCAGTGCAGAAATTGGCAGCAGCAAGCGTGTAAGGCCCATCACCCAGATCGTCTTAGAGCTGGAGAGCATCGTTTCAAAAGCCAAACCATTGGCAGGGATCCTGGCGACTGCACAGGAGTTGCAGCTCGCAGCCGACCCGGCCATGGGAACAGCACACGGCAGTTCCTAGGGCACATTGTCAAGACTACCGTGAGATCAGACATCCTCCTGGTCTTGGGGTCAACCAGGAACTTCATCCTTCTGGAACTGACAGTGCCATGGAAAGATCGGCTTGAGGAGGTTTACAAGAGGAAGAGGACCGGTTGTGAAGGGCGAGTCAATGGCTGTCGGGCACAGGGCATGAAGGCCAGGTGTATGTCTATTGAGGTTGTCGTCAGGGGTTTCACTGGCTAATCCCTCTACATTGCCTTCAGCGCACTGGAACGTGGAGGAGGAGAGCCTCCTGTAATATTAGTGAGGCTGCAGAGAAAGCTTCAAGATGGTTTTAAATAAGGAGAGGAGGGCCATGGAGATCTGCAGCATAATGCCGCTGACACAAATCGTGGTCTGATAAGCCACTGCTGGGTGACCTTGGCCAGGGTGCGATGTTTAAATACCCAAAACACCCAGTGACCCCAGGTTACAGCACTGCTGATGTGTTCTAGAGCATTGTGAGATGTATTGTTCTCATTTTCTTAAACTTTTTAACGTTTAAGTCCTCCTAACTGTGGCTGAGCCCAAATCAAAACTGCCTCATTTTAATGGCTTTTTTTCTTTTTATGAATACTAGAAACAAGACGGTTAGAAAAGAAAAACGCTACTGAAAGTAATTTTATTAAAAATGATTAACGGGTTGTAAAAGTTTTGATTTGGTCACAGCTAATATCTTCAGAATAATTTCCAGTGCTGAGCAATGTGGATGCTTTAATTTGCAATGTGGTGAAAAGACAGTTTGTTCTTACACAGCAAAGTTTATTGTTGTTTAATTAAATAACTTTCTTGGTTTCTTCCATGCAAAAGAACACTGCTTCACTTTCCGTCATTTTGAAAATCTGCAAATACCTGGCTAATACGTTTTTATTATCAGTTGATTATTAGAGTACTTGTTTCAGTACTGGAAAAATACAGGCGTTCCTGGAAGTAAACGCCAAAACCACAAGGATTTGTAGCTCTAACAACTAATGTAACAGTTGAGGAATGTCTTCTGTAGGGGTCACATAGAGGACGTGTATGATATTTCCTGGACAAGTGATGGGAACTTCATGGTGTCTGGGTCTGTGGACAATACCGCCATCATGTGGGATGTCACTAAGGGTAAGTCCTACATCAAGATATCATGTTGTCGAAGAGCAGAGTAGTGTTTATGGCACTGATCTTGTGTTGCCAGAAAAAATTAGTCAATTCTCGCTTGAATTGGTCCTTTAAAATGTAAAAGGTAGGGTAGGGCGCTTAATCAGCATGCTTGGCTTGTTAACACAGGTAGGGTTGGTTTGCAGCTGACAAGAGAACAAAGCAAGCAAAATAGCATAACTGATTAAACTTTGACGGCCAAAACTTTATTACTTCCTTGTTCCAACCTCCTGCCTCTTCCTGTAAAACTTGGTAAATGGGCTTTTTTGATTAAATATAATCATTTCACATTGATCATGATGTTGTTTTGAATATTTAATGGTCTTGCCCAACTAAAAAAATGTTTTTTTTAAATCAGGTCAGAAGATGTGGATTTTCAATGACCACAAGAGCTATGTGCAGGGTGTGAGCTGGGATCCCCTTGGACAATATATTACCACACTGAGCTGCGACAGGTCTGTCTGAAATTAAACGCATGTTGCTGTAATTAGATCAGCCGTCATAGACTCGCCAAATGGGAACATGGGCCTAGACAAGCTATGCAGACTGTTTCACTTTAAACTTTGTATGCTGAATTGTAAAACGTTTTTTAGTATTTGTTACTTTCATCATGTCATTTAGTGCAGTGCTTCTGTTCAGCTAGGATGTTCTCACCCATTCTTTTTCTGGCCATCAGGGTGTTGCGGGTGTACAGCACGCAGACCAGGAGGAAGGCCTACAGCGTCAGTAAGATGTCCTCCGGAGCTGAGGGGGAGGTCAGTGAGTTGTGATAAGAGTTGGTAGGTTAAAATCCCCAGGGGACACAACTGACACCGGGCCCTGCAAGTTGTTTAAGCTAGCACGGTTGCGTTTACACTAGCAGACTTGGAGCCCTCGTGGTACGGTTGCGTTTACACTAGCTAAGCTGGAGCTGAAACCAAACCATGCTGTTCTGGCTTCGTATCATATCTGGGCCTGGCTTAGAGCTCAAGAGATGTGTGGCAGTGTTACGTTTCTTCGTTTTCATCATTGACCAGCATTCGAAGCGAAAATAACACTTGCAGGATGGAAAATGAATCCCTTCCTTTCAGTTTTTTTAAAGGATAATGAGGAAAGATTACACGTGTCGTGTTAAACATGGACAGGAGACCAAAGAGGAAAATGGAACGAGTGAAAAACAGGACAGTTGTGAGAATGAATTTGTGTGTTTGCGCCCAGGTAAAGAACTACCGAATGTTCCACGACGACAGCATGAGGTCCTTTTTCCGCCGGCTGAGCTTCACACCTGATGGCTCCTTCCTGTTGGCCCCGGGTACGGCTGTCTTAACGTTCTCCTGTCTTCTGGCTTCTCCTATTTTCCTTACTGAAGGGTTCCTCCAACCCCCCAGTGTTTGTTTCATAGCTTATTCATACTTTGCTTCAGTTGAGAAAAGACATTTTGCTATCATCACGAAACATTTTTACTTATTATTGTGCAGGCTGGGTTTGATCAGAAAGTCATCAGGATTTTACTTTCTCATGGAGAATCTCTCAGGAGATGTCCTAGAGCCGTAACTAAAGCCTCATTTAATCTGACGGCAGTACAGTGTAGTATCAATGGCAGGAGAACGAGCTGCGTCCCCCAGCGCACACTTTAGGGTTTTCAACAGATTGGATTAAGCGTTAATTTTAGAGCGAGGGTGGTTCACGAGGGAAAGGCCACAGTAGGGCAAGGGGGGGCACGATAACGGGTGAGTTGACCAATCCTGGAGTGTCCTCTTTCCGTTTTTCTTATTGGCAGCTGGCTGCGTGGAAGCAGGAGAGAACGTCACTAACACGACGTACGTCTTCTCTCGCCAGAGCTTCAAGAGGTACGGATCTGGCATCGCTCCCTACCCCGGACTGTCCTGACATGTTCAGTGAGACTGAGGATTTAATGCAGATGAGGCACAGCGCGTTGGGGGTGTGATTTGTGTGTCTCTATCTTCCTCAGGCCCATTGCGCACCTCCCTTGTCCTGCCAAGGCCACTTTGGCTGTACGCTGCTGCCCCGTCTTCTTTGAGCTCAGAACTAAGAAGGGAGAAGGTAGGAAACCAGTAATTTGGATCCATATTTTAAAAGTCTCACTGCTTTAGTTAATACATTTCACTCCTGTTAGATTTCAGAGCCAAATGATTTAGTAGCATCTATTTAATGGTAGTCAATTTAATTTTATGTTTTTTCGAATAAAAAGTAGAAAATTGGTCATTTTATATTCCGAGCATCTCAAGCTCTCTTCTGTTTCAATGCAGTTCATTCCCTTCCCCCTCATGTTCTGTTTTGTTCTCTGTACTTTCCTCCAAGATGGCTCTGCCCAGCCGCTGTCCAACACCTTCCAGCTTCCTTACCGCCTGGTGTTCGCTGTGGCCTCCGAGGACTCCGTATTCCTGTACGACACACAGCAGACCTTCCCCTTTGGCTTTATCTCCAACATCCACTACCACACACTGAGCGACCTCACCTGGTGAGTGCAGAGCACTTCAACATCATTACCACGCACTGAGCGACCTCACCTGGTGAGTGCAGAGTACTTCAACATCATTACCACACACTGAGCGACCTCACCTGGTGAGTGCAGAGCACTTCAACATCCATTACCACCTGAAATGAGAACTTGTGCGTATTTATTTAGTCTCGTCTGACCTCTCCCCTCTGTCCAGGTCCAGGGATGGTTCCTTCCTTGCTGTGTCCTCCACAGATGGCTACTGCTCCTTCGTGACGTTTTCGCCGGGAGAGCTGGGGATCCCCCTGAAGGAGCGTCCGACACTGGAGGTGCAGACGCCGGGGTCCGCTCCCGAGAAAAAGGGCAAAAAGGCGGCAGTGGCGCGGACTGCCTCCCCGGTGCCCCGCCCAGCCGACGTCAGCCCCAAGATGAGTGTGACCACAGGGGAGAGCGGCTCCCCCAGCCCGCTCCTGGATAAGGACGTGACCTCCACCCCTGTCACCACAAAGAACTCCCGAAAACCGCTCTCCGAGGACAGGAAGAACACCCAGGCCTCCAAGTCCAAGGCCCAGCCCAGGAGAATCACACTAAACACCCTGGAGGGATGGAGTAAGCCCCTGAAAGCTCCTACCACTCCCAAGGGTCCTACACCCAGGTAAGTTCAACTGCTTGAGGCCTGGTCTCATACATTATCCTGTTGTTTCATTGACTGGACTCTTAGTTTCATATGTTTCTAAATTATGCAGTTAAAGATAAGAATGTTGTTGTTTTCCAAGTTATGTACTTATTCATGGTTGAAAAAATGTTTATTTTTTTATTTTTTTATAAATTCTTATGAATCTAGGGTATGTTTTACTATTCATTAAATCATGTGTCTCAATGCTAAAGGAGTCACAGATAAATATGAACCACTTTTTGTCAAACTGCATGAAACAGCGTTGGCTAAACAAAAGTAACTGGTGCACATGCAGAGTAGGGTAATGCTGAACAATGTTTTTTAGCTCCTTGGCGTCTTAATTGTTTCTTTTTCACTAATGACCAGTTGTAGTTCTTGGAGACAGCCTCTTCTCACTTGACCAGTGTGTAATGCCTTGTAGTGCAATGTCTCCCACAAGGCTTTAAGCACAGGGAGCTGAGGACTAAAATCACAACTACAGTCAGACACACTGCCTCTTCAACTAGAACCCTTCCTGAACGCCGAATTAAAACCGCCTCGACCTACAGTTTTAAGCATTGAACTAGTTGCTAAAGCATGTTTAACGTCAGCAACCACGCTTGGTTGTGATTTTATGGCAACAGTTTACTTCAGCTGTGTGGAAGCAGGAGTGACACATGACCGTGTCACTAACATGACACAGCTGAAGTGCTCGCCCCTACGAGCTGGAGTTTGTCGGTTGTAAACTCATGTCTTTGGCCAATTGTGACCTGTCAAGGCTGGGTTAAATCGGCACTGCTTTTCTCTGCTTTTCACTAGCAAGCTCTTATGCAGGCTGTGTGGCCTGTGGAGTGGAAAGTGAGGGGTTAAAAAGCAACTAGGATTGGAGGAGACTGGTCGTTCTACCTGACCCTTTCTGTAAGTGGTAGTGGGAGTCGTCGCAACAAGCCAAGGTGCATTAGCAAATCCAAATGAAAAAATCTGGTTAACTTTGCCGCTAATGGCTATTACATCATATCATACGGGCCCAGCACTGAGAAAGTCTACTGTGGCTGAAAACGGCCTTAATTGTGGGATATATGCATCCTCTCCTCTCAGTGGTTCTGCTGGAGTTCAGGGGCTGTTTCGACTGCCTTGGACATGTTACAGTGCCGTTGCATCACTCAAGAGTCTCTTGTGCTACTGTTATATTGATTGGGTTTACTATACAATAAACAGTTTCTCGGCCGTCGCCGTGCTTACGGTGTATGAGTAATTTCAACTTCAAAATTGCCAAATTGCGTGTGACCCATTCATCAGTAAATTGGTACCCTCAAAATTTAGAATCCCCAATTTTGCTGATGCGTCCTGGCTTGTTTCTTCGAATGCTGCAACCACACGCAGGGAGGCTGAGGAAATACAATTGGTCTCTTCCGATTCTAGTCGCAGATCTATTTGCTCGATTGCCGGTTTGGAGTAGAGGAACAATCCCTCCCAACTGCAGGCGACCGGGAAGCCACCAGGAGATGCACATTTACCACGAGCTGAGAGAAGCGCTATTCGAATCGACGACCAACGTACTCCAGCTCATAGCTCTCGGAGCGAGCGCCAACTTTACAATCTTGAGTAAAAAGAACATTGGCAGCTAAAAAGTCTTCATAGAATATGAAATAAACGGCATGTGTTAAGTTCTACGACTTTATACATGTATAAAGCCTAAATGAAAGAACCTGAGTTGTAAAGCAGGTTAGTTATTTTCAAGGGCTGCTTTGACAGGATGCTGAGTGATGCAGCGTATAAAGTAACTAAATGTTAAGAGTAACTGAGTTCAGAAACGGAAGACGTAACCATGTACACAAGATCCTCACCCACCAAGCGACCACTGGATCGGCCCCCGGTTACTCTGGTTATTTCAGGATAATAATTTCTGAACTAACTCCCCTCTTTCAGTGGCCACTTGTATCACATCAATGAACTACCTATGAAATTTATGTACCAAGTGTAATAGCTGTGTATTTTTAACCGGTTATTGATTATAATTGATTTCATGTGTAGCTCGTACCATGTGGTAAAACAGATTGTGAGTTAATTTTTCTTGTACGCTGTTGTAGTTTGGAATTGTAAATTGTAATCGCCTTTAAAAGGGTTAAGTAGCTTCTTGCGGCATTGACATTTCAGCTTGATGTCTAAAATTGTTTTTGACCCTCAGACAATGGAACTTATGTACGTTAATCTGGATGAGAGCATCTGCTAAATGACTAATGTGAATTTACATCACTTAATATGTCTGAAGGCGCTAGCCATCAGCTTTAGGCTAACCTGGCAGTCCAACATAAACCCAGGCGGTCCGAATGAGTTTTCTTCTATCCACCTGGTTTTCTCAAGTCCTTTGATGCTCGGTAGCTGTATTTGTTGAGTTTTGGTTCCGTTGGATGTATCCCTATGCTCCATATTGTGAGTTAGTTCTCAGAATTGTATTTCAGGGTTAGCTTTCAATGTTTCTGTTCTACTCAAGGTTGCAGACTTGTGGGCTTTAATGTCAGAGTTGTGGAGGTTCTCCCATAGTGATTTTGATCAAACTGTTAAATCTGTGCAACGTTGGGAGTATTGATCTTTCAGTGGAAGAAGTGTCTGTTCCCCCTTTCCCCTCCCTAATACCTGCTTTTCTCCGTAGGCGAATTTCACTGACTTCAATTTCCTCTGGATCTCCTGCATCCATCCAGACCTTCGTTACGCCCTCCTCCTCAGAGAAAGCCAAGCACGGTGTGTGGTTTGCTCATTAGATGGTCCTGGAAACCCCAGAAGAAACTGTATCCAGTCTGTCCTGTTCACTGATCTGGATACTGCCCATAAGTTTAATCACAATCCATCTCCATAGGTTAGACCATTTATAGTGTCTTCTGTTCTGTTTCCAGAGAGGCCCTCCCCTCCCAGTGACCCTGTGTGTAATCCTCCGGAACCCAAACGACCTAAGACCGAAGGAGTCCTAGCTGCAGGAGCTGGGCCCAGTTCCCCCTCAAAGCATCTTGGAGTCCCTGAGTCTTCACAGCAGGGTAAAGATTGATGTCACCCCCTACCTGAACATCATCTGAACATCTCTCGCCCACGTGGGAACATGCCAGCTTTCTCTTCCTGCTCGTGGTGTCAGAACAAAATTTAACTCAGACAGGAAAGTCAGGTTCAATGTGAACTTCCATCCCGCTCTACCTAAAGAATATTGCTCCTATGTAAATAGTTAACATTGAATGGTATAATGCGGTATTTTGCCTCTGCGCTTTTCAGTATGTGCTCATTTGCAAGCATTAAACTTTACTTGCTGCCTTCCTAAATTAAAGCATTTCCTGTTTTATTAGGCCAATTTTTCACTTTTTTAAATTTTTAAAGTAAAAAGTCATGACAGTAATGCAGAGGAACTTATGCGAAACAGAACTGCACTCCTATCGTTTCTCCCAACGATAAGTTCTGTGACTTTGTCAACTGCAGCGAAAGACGGAGGGGAGCCGTTACTCCAGTCACAGTGTTCCCTGTAGTGCCTAATAAAACCACGTCACCTCGATTCCACACTGTTGAGGGTAGTGCCTAATAAAACCACGTCACCTCGATTCCACACTGTTGAGGGTAGTGCCTGCTTTCTGCTTTTTTATTTTTATTTTCTTCATCGACGGCTTCTGTGTACTCGGATGTTTTTCAAACGTCAAGTGTTTTTTTTTTTTTTTTTTTAACGAAGAGAAGAATTTGTGGTAAAATGTGTTGTACGTAAGGGAATGAGTGTCTTCAATATGCAATTCGAGACATTGACCATGTAATTCAAGGGTGATACTGTACGAAATTGTGTAACCGTGCGCAGTGTTTTATGTTTTAAAGAGTGATCCAACAAAGAAATGTCTCTTATTTTTTTCAAGCACTACTGCTTTTGCCAAGGCATTTTTGTTCATTAAAATATCTGCTGTTCAAAGGTACCAGCATCAGAACAAAATACAATCTCACGGGGTCTCGGATACAAGTCATGCTATTCCGCCCCACCACCCCAGTGCCTCATTCTGTAAAGACACTCTCCTGAGCTGTTGGAACTGGAATTTGCAAATCGAGATCATTTTCCATGTGTGACCCGGAGATTACCGAGCCAGTTCTAATATTGGTTTAAGAACAAACGAAAAAAAAAAAAAGTTTGTAAATGGAAGTTTCTGACTATTGGCTAGATTTACTTTTGCCGTGGTGCGCTTTATTTTAGAAATAAAGGGTGTACATGAGATTAACACCAGAGCATTGCTGACACCAGAGCCCATCGCTGGCTCTATGGACATTGACGCGTAACGGAGAAGCTGTTGAATAAATCAATTTTGCAAGAAGATTAAGTTGGACTTTTCTGAGAGTGACCAGATGAGTTTAAGAATTGCTTGATAATGTTTGAACATGGCTCTGGATAAAAGTTGGTGGGGCAATGCGATCAAGGGTAGCCAATCTGATAAAAAAAGGGAGTGGTTCCTTCTAATGGGATAGTAAAAGACTCATCAGCAAGTGACTGCAGAATACATAAGAAGATGAGGAGAGGAGGGATCCTTGAGTCGTCCAAGAGCCCTTGGCCTGTCCCTGTGGTGATGGTCCCCAACAAAAATGGCACCTGGTGTTTCTGTGTCGATTAAATCCTGTCACAAAGGCTCATAGCCCCTGCCCTGTGTCAACAAAGCACTGATGCCAAATTGTTTTGTATTGTGTCTGCTGCCTTGGAACAACTCATGGAGCATATGTGGGAGGGAATCTTCGAAAAGCAACTGTCCTGCATGTCTGACAATACCTTAGCCTACGGTTCAGACTTGGACTCAGCTTTAAGTGCTCTGGACACAATTTTCCACGTTGTCCAGGACGGACTCGAGCTTCATCCGAAAACCGCAGGTGCCCTTCTGGTAGGAAAGCTGTTGTAGTTGCAGCGTGGGTGGAGAGACCACCGCACGCACTGAGTGAGGAGAGACTGTGCCATCAGGACAAACTTTCCCATTTCTCACCCCCAGGACAGGATGGATGCCTTGTTTCACCTCCCAGAGTGCGAGCGACCAGTGGTTGTAAGAAATGGGATGGAGCAAGGCCAAAAAAGTGCATTGAACAAAATGTGTGTGTGTGTGTGTGTGTGTGTGTGTGTGTGTAGTGTTGATGGTGGATTTTGTTTTAAATTGGTTGAAGTGTAAGGTAATGACTGATTGAATCAGTATTGTGGCAGTGAAGCACTGTCCTCCCCTTTAAGATCAGCCAGCCTGACATTACAGATTGCTAATATTCCTCAGCTGGTTGACCAATACAGCTAGAGGCAACGGTCTACTTGGCAAGTGCCTAAAAGGCTGCTGGTTACTTTAGTTGTGTTGCTTTGGAATTTGGCAGGCAGACCGGCTTTTTGTTGTTACAGAAATATACTGTATATTTGTTAGTATTAGTTTTGAATAAGTAGCAGAGTGTTTGTTTGCCACAACACTGTGTTCAGGATCTCCCTCTGTGATCACTTGTCATCCTAACAGGACATAAAGCAGCAGAGAAGCAGTTACCCCCAACCAAAAGGCAAAAATATGTCTTGAACATAGACACTAGCCGAGATTAAATGGGTCTGTGTTCTCAAACAATTATGTAGCGGGCAAGAGGATTGTGGGTTACTAGAGTTGTATCCTGGGGGGGGGGGTGTTAAAAATTCAGTCACCAAGAACTACTATGCAAAGTGGCTATAGGCCTACATGGTGCCAGACCAGGAGCCTGCAACCGTCTGCAAATGCTTGACTTGAGAGCATTTTCTGCTGGTTTGGGATCTGGGCAGGACTACACTTGGATCTGGGGTGATATTATGTAGGGCCCCCAATAGGCTTGAGTCGGATCATAAGATCCAGGTGTTATTTCTGGGCTTGTAAGTAAGACATGGCTCTGCTATGTCAGACATGTAGATTGTAGTGGGGAGAAGACGTGCATTGTTGTGAGGCCTTGTCTGATAAGTGCTTGAAAAACAAAAACATACTAATAAACAGTTTGGATCTCACAGGCATGGATGGTGGAACTCTGCAGTGTTGACTGCAGTGTTATAAATCAGTTGGGGCTTTCATGTTCGCATGCATGTATTTTTGTGTGATCTACTCTTGACCACACTGATCTGTGGTCCCCAGGTCACTAAATTTAAAGTCACACTCATTTAAAGAACTTACTGGAGAGGGGCGGGTATGTAGCAAGCATCTCTTACGGTTGGATCTGGTTCCACTTAGACAAAATTATATTCCTTGTCCGTAAATCTAACTTGCTGATCTAAAGGCCTCCTTGAAAATAATATCTCTAATATATCTTAGATGAAATATTGAGTAAAGCAGTCTTTAAAAATGAGAAAAAATATGAAATGCTCTGTCCTTCGATTTCAATATGGAAATTTTCAGAAACTTATATGACTGAGGTCTTGTTATGGTATTTTGGTAAATAGACATAATTGTGTTTTAACGAGTAATAGTCAAAGTTAACAACGGACCATCCGTTGACTACTTCGAGCTGCTAAATTGATTACATAATATTGTAGACTTGGGTATTTTTTATGTAGGTTAATGTGTGTCGATTAATTTGTTTAAGGTTCGAGCTTAATGTTAAATCGCCGTTTAACATTTTTGATTAGGTTTTTAACGCTAGTAAAAACGCCTTGAGGAACCCATTTGTAGCAAATACAGAAAAAAACGGCTTTATCTAGAAGATAAAAAAATGAAATAAACTGACCAGCTGCCTTTTAACACTCAAACACAATAGCAGTAAGCTAAACATTTGTTTAACATCAGATGGAGACCAATATCTAATGTGATTTAAAAAATGGTTGATGTGTTTTTATTCTAATATGGCATTCAATGCAAATATTTATATCAATTGTGTACGTGGAATACAATGTGAATAAATAATCAAATGATACAAATATTTGATATATAGAGCGTTTTATCAAATAAAATAAAATGTATCATTTTCATATAACATTTTCTATATAAATATAAGGTCGTGCTGTAACTTATTGTAACGAAAGTGTCCTCGAGGATTTTTGCATATTTTTCCTGTTGTTTCACAACAATCAACTAGTCAGCACGCACTGAAAAAGACAACGCTGATGTCAGCAACCTATCTTGATGCAGAGAAAATGCAAGAGGATAAACTACACTTATTGATTGTCAGTTCTAGTAACCAATCATATAGTCGGCATGGAAAAATCTTCAAAGCATCCGCTAATAGGCATGGACAATGGGAGGGATGACGCCGTGGATGTCTGAATTTGTTAGGTTGTCATATGGCAACCAACAGAAGGTTACGAGTTAAAGAATTGGATTATTTTTGATCATATGACTAGCTAGCTAAATACGCGAAAGGAGTGAGATACTGAAATAGTTGTACACGACAGACCACATTAAATTAGAACCCCCGAAGCTATTCCTATTGCAATTTGAATATTTACTGTGTTCCGGGTAGACACCTCGCTTCACGTTTACGGTCGTTAACTCTCGACACACGAGATAGATAGCCAGCTACATCATGTGTAGCTAGCTGCAAAGCAGTGAAAAAAAACAAGACAATTTACTGGAGAGACAGAGGGTAGGTTGAAAGCTAACATGACTTTTTAAATTGTTTTGTTCAGTATGGGTGATTAGTTATTTATCTTAAACTGCGTAGTTAGTTCTGCAACTATAAGTGTAGCTCCTCAAAAAAGAGGGTGAGAAGATATTTAGCCCGACTTGGAATTAACAGTTAGCAAGCGCCTACTACTAGTTATTGTAGCAGAGCGCTGGCACTGTAGTTTACTTACGCATTGTGATGTAAATAAATCACAGTATGTGTTTCGGAGTTTATATTCCTGAACTTTTATTAATGAAGTCCTGTACAACAAACTAATTGTTATGAACTTCTGATCTTAATACATTCGTTTCATTTCAGGTTTATTATGCGTTCGATCACGAGAGAATGACGTCTTCGCAGGGAAGAGTTGGATTTTTTGGACCTCTAAAAATCCTGTGGCGGGATCCTCAGTTTGACAGTGGGATATGATGTTTGGATGACACAAATGAATGGTTATTTCCTTGCGACATGTAGCCGCTGTTCATTGAATTACCGACGTGACATTTGTATTTTTACGCATACGCGTGCAATATTTATGTACCCACTTAAATAATAATATATGCGTTGATCAAAGTTGCCAGGTACTTGAATATTGATGGGTATTGGGTTAACTTTACTTTTGGGCTAGCGATGCGTCGACACATGTGGAATTCCTTTACATTGTTTTCGAGTGGTAACTTGTATCTGTAGTGCTTGACGAAATATTTTAGATCTATTTTTAAAAAAACGAAAAAAAAAAAACAACGTTTCTGTGGAGATTTTTATCGACTCACTGTTTCGGACTGCGTTCGTGGATTGGTAATATATTTGGACCTTTGGATATTTGGTGAGTAATACGATCGGTCGTTCTAGGCGCATCTCTAGTTACTGTGACTTTGTTGTGGCGAACGTTTAGGTAAAAGTTCCATTTTTTAAACTTGAGTTCGGAACACTGTGAACGAAGACAAAAACAAATAAGGAAAACTGTCAACAAGGAAGCCGGTGAAAATGGCCGGCGACAGCGCCAGCAAAACACAATACGCTGATGATACTTTTAGTAGCAAACATTTGTTAAGCAGAAAACGGGAACTCGAAGGGAATCCCGATGTCATCGATGCCATAAATGAGTGCAAGTCGACTGCAACGACTTCGTCGCCTTATTTCGAGACAATCGACGGGGTTCTTTACCGCAAAAAGTTGGAAAAGGGACACATCAACTACCGGGAGGTTCTGGATAAGGATAGGCGACTCAACGCAATCGCCACCTTCCATCAGAAGCGACCGGGGAAGCGACACCACACCTTGGAAGACACCTACAGATATGTGGCAGAAAACTATTGGTGGGAAGGTAGTTGACCCGTTTATTTAAATGACTTATAATTATGTGAGGCTCAAATAAACATATCTCTAGGATCTATGGTATGATCTTTGACAGTCGTCTTTCAACTTTTATTTATCTTTATAATTTTGTGTAAAGGATTTTGAAAAATTGTATGATTTAATCCTTTGCCAATTGCTATTGTGAATTCTTATTAATAGTATGTATGAAATGGTCCAAGAGTTACCTAATCAAAAGGTGAAATATGAGTTGTTAGAGTGGTCATGCTTTTCAAAGAAATTACATTTGATCAGCAAATTATTTACCATTTTCTTATGTTTAATTTGTTATTGGCTGATTTAGAGAACAGCTGCTGCCTGGTTAAATTATTAGGGGCATAACTATCGTCAAATAACTATCCACTTCACCAGACCAAGTATGAGAATCTGAAGAGGGATATAGATTTTCAGATTTTTCATGGACTTATTTTTCCTTGATTATTTATTATTAGTTATTTTTTTTATTTAATTGAAAAGAGTATAGCTTTGGTTTTCAGGATGAGGATATCACATCAGATGCTTTCATGCTCCAGTTTATAATAATGGTGTGTCTCTCATGGTGATTCTGGTACATCGGCCTTACTGGCTGGAGGTTTCAGCTTCTCTGTTTGTAGTTATTTTGTGTATGTTTTCAGCTCATTCTGTGTCCCTTTTCTCAGTATTTGACTGACTATTTAAGTCGGTGTTCTTTTTATTTTCAGGTATGTACTTTAATATCCGAGAGTACGTCCTGAGTTGTCAGGATTGTCGGACACATCAGGGTAAACAAGAGGTAGGAGTCCCTCCTGTAGATAATGTAAAGGCTGAAGCCAAATTCTAAGCTTGAAGCTTTCAAGGAGCTGCATCCTTCTGCTCCACTGCTGTCTGTGGTAGTGGTTCAACTTTTTATTTTTTGTTTTTAACTTATGTCGTCCTCCTTGCTAGGGGCCTGCAATGTGCCTCGTCACTAAAACGCTGGCATCCCATGGCAACGACGTGCTGGGAAAATTGAAGGTCCAATGGGAGGAGGGCCTCTTCTGTGACATCACTCTGAAGACGGGTGGTCGCTCCTTCTCTGTGCACAGGGCAGTGCTGGCAGCTGTTAGCGAGTACTTCCAGGAGATGTTTGCCGAGATGGACTCTACCTCCAGCCCACAGTCTGACATTGACTTGACCGGTGGGTTCTCTCCTCCTCTTTGTCCCCTTTGTCTCTTGTTTTTCTTGAAATGGCGTGGAATCTTTTCTTGTACAAGCTCTGTTGTGGTTGTATGGGAATGATGATCCAGTTGTATGATGTAATTATCATACAATCCTCATGGTTTTACTTTCATGCTTTTGGTTTAGGTGTTTTTTTTGGTTGAGATGTCTCATAACCTCTGATGCAAAGAAGAAAAAAATCCAAAGAAAGTGATTTGATCGTCAAAATGTAATTCTTTATTAAGTCCCATTTCTCCCTCCTTCAGGTTTTAGCGAGGAGAGCCTCCTGCCCCTGCTAGAATTCTCTTACACGTCCACACTGTCGCTGAAGCTGGAGAATCTGATAGAGGTGTCCACCATGGCTCGGCACTTTCGAATGTGGGCTGTGGTAGAGGCCTGCAAGGTCATCCAGAGCGAGCAGGGTGCCACAGGGACCACTTGCCCAAGGACAGAGGCCAGCGATGCAGGATGCTCATCAGAACCTTCTGGGCCAGGGTCCCTTGAGGTTTCCACCAGTCGATGCAGCAGTTTTCCCGTTTCCGCACAGAGAGCCGGTGTGCATGGAAAGAGAAAACGCAAGTGGAGTGGCAGGGAGGAGGATCAGTTGGGATCCTTTGAGAAACGGCCTGCTCGTAGCCGAGAACCCCCTCTTGGTGACTGCTTTAAACTGACCCTGGAGCAGTCGGACGAGTCCAGAGTGGACACCCAGAGAAAATCACCCAGATCTGCCATCTGGTTGCCAAGGTCTAGTCAGCTGGAGGAGAACGGTCTTCCCTGCAGCCCGACCCGACGACTGAAGCTAATGGACTTCAAATCGCCATCTAACAAGAGGACGAAGACCCCTCCCGATCTTTCTGCCAGGCGGCCACCCGGACGGGTCCTGCGCTCCACTCACTCCGTCACCCTGGAGCCACAGCTGCTCCAGCCCAAGTCCGAGAGTTCCCTGCAGAGCATAGGAGCTAGCTGTGTCAGGACCCCTCCAACCCTGCCCCCTACCTGCTCTAGGAGGTATAAGCAGAGGCTCTGTTTCCCTAAGGTAGGTCAGGAGTGCAGTCCGGTCAAACAGGAACCAGTGGAAGAGGAGGTGCAGAGCCCCAGCACGCTGGAGAAGTACCAGCTGCTAAGTGTATTGGGCTTGCAGAGGAAGTCTTTGCTGCCAGGCCCTGAAGAGCTGACTGGCTGGAGGCAGAAGAAGCGTCTGCGCAAGCTTAAGGTGGACAGCTACTCCCTCACCACCCGGCGGAAACCCAGAGCGCTGGGAACACTGCCCATTGTAGGGACAGGTGGGTTTAACGCCTGCAGCAGCAGCAGTAGCAGCAGCAGCGTCGGAGGCAGCACAAAGAAGCTGCCCAGTTCTCAGGCCGAGGAGAGGAGCGCCGTTTTCCTCGAGAGGGTAATTAAGACGGAGCCCCCTGAGCCCGTCAGCATGGAGGAGATGAGGCTGACGGTCAGGGACTGCGACCATCCGGCCACGCTCGCTATCAGCAGGAACACCCGCAGCAAGGTGGCCTCCCTGAAGCTGCTGCTGCCCTCTGAACGCAGAGAGCTGAGGCGCTCCGTCAGGGGCCAAGAGGCCCCTCTTCCCCGGAGCGGCGGTGTGCCCAAGAGGAATCCTGTGCGCATAAAGCAGGAGCCTGTGGCCTTCACCATTGCCACCCGTAGCCGCCACAGTGCCAGCGATTGCCACCCGGTAGAGTCATTCCTTTCTCTGAAGGTAAAGAGGTCTGTGGCCAAGGGCTGCCCCCTGGGTAAATTGTCTACTCGGGTCACACGGAGGAACATGAAGGCAACCCGTTACGACAACAAACAGCCGGCAGCTAAGGTCAAGACGAAGCGGAAATGCGACGGCAGTGGAAAAGTCGCCAAGCACAAGCACAGAGAATTGTCTCAGAGGGCACTAGAGGGAACAGCCAAGAAACGTGGGCGTGGTCCTGCAAACAACCACCGTGCCCCACGGCTGCTGAGGGTGATCAAAGACGAGCCGACAGACCCTGTCCCTGTGTCGATCCCCGCGGCCCCTCTGGTCCCAGAGTTGGGAAAACGGCAGAGCAAGCCCCCCATGAAGCTGCTGGACCCCGGCTTCCTCTTTAGCTTCTGCAGGCCCATCGTCGCCATCAAGAAAGAGGAAGAGAGTGTGGACATCTGCCTGACCAGCTCCTTGTCCAAGGAGGAGCCGGGGCGGCGCCGGAGCACGGCGGACATTGCTGGGCGGACCCGTGGAGCGGTGAAGGAGGCCAGGGCCTCGCAGAGGGCTGCCAGGAAACTGCGTCTGGCCAAAGCTGCAGCCGCCGGGGCCGTTTTGCCGAAGAGGAAGCTGGCCGGGGTGGATTCACGAGCTCTGAATGGCGTTCGCAAACCTGCCCTGGCCAGTGTGGGGAAATCCAAGGTGAAAGGAGAACTACCAAAGGTATTCAACTAGCTGCTGTTCACCCGCTGTTAAGCCTTCTGCCTTCCTGCCTTTACAAAACAGAAAATATCAAAACCTTTGTTCACATTGAAATATAGCAATAAATATATGGCACCTCAGAGTTAAAGCATTTCGCTTTTAACACATTTTCTGCATAAAATGTCTGTTGGTGTATTTAAACAACAACGCTTTAGCAAAGTATCAATCCAACTAATGCGATTATAATATTGAAGAAAAGAGAAGCAAAATGGTTCACTGATCTGGTTATTTAAAAAAAATAAAATAAAAGGTTTTACCTAGAGAAATCTGCTTATCAACCCCTCTACCCATTGACCTTTGTTGAAAAAAGGGTCGCCATCATCTGTTTGATTAACATATTAAAATGTTAATTAAATATTTAAATTCCCTCACTTTAAAAGCCCACTTTCCCGTGATCCGTTTCCCTGTCCGTGTAGAAGCGGCTGAAGCTGCTGCCCCAGCGGAGCCGTCGCTCTGCGCTTCTGGAGTCTGTGCGGCGGGCGCGGCTGAAGCAGCTCCGCGCGTCCCGCAGCCACGTTCCCGTGTCGTCCCACGCCTGTTTCCAGTGCAAGGCCACCTACAGGAACTGCGACGCCCTGATCATGCACCGCATCCGCCACATCGAGGGCAAGCACTGGCCCTGCCCGGTACGGCGGTCCCTCTTCCCCTTGCCCCCTCCAAACCTTTCCTTTGTGGGACATTTCTTTCAGCACGAGTTTCCTCCACCTCCCCTCCTATTTCAGTTTTTTTGTGTAGATGGACCATCCATCTTCTGCACACTTATGTATTTATCTGCGCATCACAAATAAATAAATGATTTAAATTGTGAAGGTGTTCAATAATAAAATATCACAAGTTGGCCCCAAGTGATTGCATACATTGCCTATGAGCGGAGGCGGCCCTGACGAGGCAAAGGGGGGCCTTGGTGCTCGAGGAGATGCTGTGTCATGTGACCGTCCACAGGCACCGTTAGCTGATCCATCTCCTTTTTGTCTTTCCAGCTTTGCAGCAAGACCTTCTTCAGGCAGCGCAACGTGCAGAGTCACATCCGCACGCACGACCACCGACTCTACAAATGCCATCGGTGCATCGCAGCCTCCGCCTCCTGAGGTCGGAGGAGTTTACGGTTAGTTCCTCCAGTAAATGAAAAATTATACAATTGTGAATTTTTAAAAATAATTTGCCATTAAAATTGTTAAGTTGTATAATTAATTGACCCCCCCCCCCTCCCGTTCTAGGCTGAACACTGGAATCCTTTTGGCGAAGACTTTTTAAACTTTGGTTTGTTTCTAACGGAATGGCTGTAAATTCAAGGAGTTCGTTAGAGAAGAATAATGGTCAAATTATAGATGTAATTATTGTTGTTGTAATTATAATTATTGTTATTTAAATAAACAAACTAAAGATACCGTCTCCCATTTTGCCTTTAGGTGGCTAGAGGTAAAACTTGAACTGGTTGTATTGTTATGAGGAACGGAGTGTTACAGTCAGTGTGTATGATGGATATGTTATGCTGGTAGGCTCATTTTTTTTGTGTTGACATCTCAAATGCACTTACACACAGTAGCATTGTGATAAACCTAAGAAGTCCTTGTGGAAATGGATGTTGGTATGACTCAGCACTGGGAATACTTGAAGGAAGTGAAGTTTGGGATCTGTAGTTTTGTTTCCCCTTTGTGTCAGACAGCATCGCTGCTGCATGAACTGCAGTATTTTAAAACATTTCTGATTTCATTATTTTTAATTCCATTGTAAAAGTTAACAATGTTGCCTATTTAAAAGGGAAAACTGTCAGGTCTAAGTGTGATATAAATGTGTAATTGACTAATTGTAACTGAAGTACCACAGTTCTTGATCTGAAAGACAACTGCCTTTTTATATTTAAAAGCCTTCATATTATTTAATGTTAGGTGCATTTATGGAAACATTTTTAATACTTAGAAAATGGGGTAAAAATGTAGACGCAACCTTTTTAGATGCTGTATCTGAATTGTAAAGACACTGATATTAAAATTTTAATAAATTTTGCATTTTACACTGCCCCCTCCTGCCCTCCACTGTCTGTCATGTTTTCTCTGAAAATCAGCTGTCAGTACAGTTTCCTTTTAATGTCATCATCCTTTTATCATTGGATACTGTATGCTACCGGTCTTTAAATGACTTCTCTGCTACACTCTACTCAGTATGGAATACATTAACCCGCTTACTAAATAAATGCCCTCATTTGGGTCTCCTGCAGAGCTTGTGTTAAGCATCGTGCGTTTCATTGTGTTCACTGAAGTGACTGAGGTAAAAGTGCTGGGTGAATAAACAAGGTATCAACTCATAATCTGAAGTCTGAAACCTCATATCCTACCTGTTATGTCCATTTGCATCCAGGGTTTGTCAGACGATGCTAGTTAAGTGTACTGAGCTAAAAGATGCAATGCTACTCTGACCTTGTCAGCCTCTAGGTGTATTAAGACTTGTGAAATGATGACTCAAATTTTCTTATTTATTTCTTCTTACTCTCGCGCTCTCTCACGCACACGCCAGATGCACGTATGCATAAAATGTGAACGTAAAAAGTTCTGTTGATTAGGTGGCTGGCACTGTTTTTAATAGGGCACAGGTAAAGCGGCTATTTAATTACTTAATGAGAGTCACCTGTGTATAGGCGGGTCTTTATAAGCAAGTATGGGTCCTATTTAATGGAAACCTCAGAACATTTTTGGTAAGTTAAAGGTGGAGTTGTCACAAAGCTGTGATTTACGGCTGCAGCTGCAACAGGAAAGCTGATTCTTGGTTTTGATCTGTCCCCCCATCACGATGTTCTGAATTTGGAGCGTGACCTTTGTCTTTTGTAGGAAGTTATTTAAAGTTGACAAATTTTAAGTGATGAGGAACCTAATTATTAATGAAGTGGTCTGTATGTCCTAGACAGCCTGATTATGACTAGCTCACAATGATCAACCAGGGTATATCTCTGACAGTATTATTATCCCTATATTAAATCTGAGCTGTAGGCACCAGCTGACCTAGGAAAGGCTGACAAATGGACACAATGACTAGGCGATTATCAACCATTTTGTAAGAATTTGCTTAAACTGTGATGAAGTGAAGTTGAATGAATTTCAATGACAATCTGGGCTTAAATAGCTTTGATTTAGTTGACTTGAGGCTTTTTAAAATGTGCAACTAAAATTTGTTTTTTTAAAGATGAAATACTCAGTCACGTGTGTGTTTGAAAAATTAATTCTTGCATTCTGACCTGTTAAAATGGTTACCATAGTCCCAGAGTCTGACAGCCCATGGCTGCTACATGTTAGAAGCGAGGGGAGGGGGTGGTAGATTGAAACTTCATTTGAAGATGCTGTTTAAATGGCAAATGACATTTCTGGGGAAGAGGCTATTCTCATTAGGGCCCTATTCTGGCTCAGGAAAGTACAAGTTTTATGAGAAGGAGTTGCAGGAGAATGAAAGAGTGCAGGGTACAGCTCCAGCTCGGGTGGTAACTCGTGAGCTAAAAGCAAACCTGTGGGAACGCAGGAGGAGCTAGGCTAGCTTTTGTTTGCCTAACCTTGGAGGCGGCATAGGCCTGAAGTACCTGGTGACAGCCGTGCCAAGAAATGTGTATGAGCTGTATAACCACACGGTTCTTTCTTGCCACGCCCTACACTGTATTTCTTAGCTACTCATCGCTCCTCTCAGTCGAAGATGACGGCCTGCTTACAACTGCTCTGCGCCCTGCTCTCCCTTGTCGCCATGGCTACCCCAGAGATGGTGGAGGATGTCGATCCCGGTGATCTTGAGGTTCAGGCCTGTGTCTCCTTTGCCCTGGAGTCCTTTAACTTCTTCAGCCAGGACCCACACCTCTACAAAGTCACCAAGTTCTACTCTGTCAAGAGGACCGTGAGTGTTGGGTTTAAAACTAAAGTAGAGGCTGTCCTAACATCTGGTTTTATTCTGTTGAGTTTCTGTGTTACTACCACACAGGTGGACAGCCATTTATCACTGAGTGATAACTTACTGATGCAAAAAGTACATTGGTTAATGTAATCCTTTGAGGTAACTGTGGATCGAGCAGATGAACAAACTCATTTGTCCATTTAAATCTAGAGCAATCAAACCTAACATGACAACCTTAACCGTGGGCCATAAAATATAGCTTGAGTAAGTTTGGTTGTGGGTGACTATTGGCTACTACTGTCTATTTAACAGATAAAAGATTTATTTAAAAGTGCAGGAAGTGGGCTGTTATTTTTGGGACAACAGAGCTGTGACATGACTATTCTTTTAGTTTTTTACTTCTGTTTGGTGATGCAGCGATTGCAGTGTACCATGTGTTTATAATATAGATAAGTCTGTTCTGTAAAGTGATGTTAGAAGACCGTACATCAGATCCTGGGGTGCTCAGGGATTTTAAACAAGTATTTGATGGGTCCAAGCAGGGTGGTTGCGAAGGGTGAAGGAGTTCATGAACGCTCATCCTGGTAATTCACCCATGCTGTTTTTTTCATACAGCAATGAATTGCTTTGAAAAAAAATATTTATTAATAATCTATATTTCAGAACATTGGTGGAGGTCAATATGACATGGATGTGGAAGTGAAGAAAACCCAGTGCCTGAAGGGCCCGGCGGACGTTAACCCCTGCCATGCTCCCACCTCAACAGAGACACAGGTGTGTGTGTGTGTGTGTGTGTGTGTGTGGCTAATCCTTTACTGCTGAATTCATTGCCATATATTCACAACCCATGGAATTTTGACCCACAGTTCAGCATACTTAACTTCTCAGAACTCTCAATTTAAATATGTTTCTGCCTTGGTTTAAATTTTGGAGAAGCAGTCAGATATGCTCATCTGTTGATTTGTCACTTTGCTTATAGTCTAATTTTAAATGTTATGTGTACATGAATAACAGTTTCTTATTCAAAGAGTTTGATTTGAGTGAAAAGTAAAGGTAAGTAATGGGAGAAGGCTTCTTCATTAGATGGCAAATAATTAAATGAACTGAAGTTGTGTACTCTAACAATACAAATTTATATTTGGTTATTGTAAGAAATATATTTTGGTCAATTGTAATTAATGAAATGATGTTCTCCTCTGCATGGAGTTGGTCATTGAGTATCACTTTGCATGTGTCCGTGGATAGCGTTACAGGAAGGTGAACGTTTAGAATTCATTACTACTTTTTATTTGCCCATGTTTGCTTATCTTTGACCTAGTCTTAATCTCCAACACAAACAGCTGCCTTGCCTATAGTGGGTGGTGGCTATTCAATCAGCCTAGGGACTGGCAGTGCTATCCAATTTTGTACATTTGCTTAGCCATTATTAACCCTTATCCAGGTTAACTAGAGGTCGTAGTTTAATGCAGTTGCATTCAAAAGAAACTTGCAACACTCACTACCAACAAGTACAAATGCAGTCATCCGCCCATGATTCCAGTTCGAACAGAATTTACTGTGACTATCATCAAGATTCACTGCTGTCCCACTGGACTGACTTGTACAGCTTTCAGTGGGAGTTGCTCTTCTCCTGCTAAACATTTCTCAAGCTAGCAATTAATTCTGCTAGAGCTAGACCATGGTCCATTTAAGATGTGTCCTCTCCCCTCTGCCAGGTGTTCCGATGTCACTTTGTGGTCCTGAGTGTTCCCTGGAAGAAACAGAGGGTTCTGCTCCAGAGCTCCTGCACCCCAGTGACAAACTCTGCTCCCGACCTGTTATAATCCGTTTGACCTTTCAAACCCTGTGATTGAGCACGTTTCACCAAAATTATGGCTGCCGCTGAGGTGGAAGGATGTTGAATCATTTTGACATCCATTGATAAGTTTTGATGGTGGATCAAAAAATACTTTTTCTCCGGTATAATTTCAGGCTGAAACTAGCTACGTGGAGACCGTGTCTGAAATAAATGGCTGAGACAGTTTTTGTGCGTTCTTTTTGTATGTTACTCAACTTCACAGAAAATTCATTCAATTCTGCTTGCTCAAAGCTTCCTGCATTTATCGAAATGAATGTTTTGTGCACAAGTAAGCTAATTTCAACTGAATTAATTAAAACGGATACGCAACATTCTCTCGCCATTTTACTTAAGTAAAAACAAAGCAAGTCAGAATTGGATGAAGTTAACCACATAAGCACTCTATGTATGCTGATAACCTGTAACTCAGATCCCCAAACTTGGTACAACCTTATTTAGTTATCAGGTCTGCCTCGATTCAAGGCCCTGTTTTAAATTTCAAGACCTCGATGGCTGACTTTGACCCTTTTCTTAGCTCAACTGAAATTCTATTAAAATGACTATACTACCTAAGCTTTTCATTTTATTCAGTCAGTTCTTTTTCTCCCTACATAAAAAAAAAAGATAAATTTTTAAGCTCAAATCACCAAATGAATGTTTTTGCTTCCCCATTGGTGTGGCGTATGGGACCCAGTGCTTCCAAGTTTGCTTAAGATCAGTTTTTTTATGGTTACAATCGGTTTCTCTGGGCTCCCATAATATTTAAACGTCCTTTACGCCATCTCTCATCAACTATACCTTCTCATAGTTGGTTCAAGGAGGGTCTGAAATGTTTCAAATATTTTTCAATTTGGCTGTTTGGTTAGGGTTTATGACAGTCAAAGATCACCAAAGATTTATTTCTTTGGAGAGCCCTAGTTTTCTGTGTAGATGTAGAACAAGATCCTGTAAAACATAACAAAATCACTGGTAGCCATTGGTTGCCAGCCAAAAATAGGAAACCAGTATAGATAGCTAATGTAATCTAACTGTAATTTCTCATGCATTTCTATTTAAACAAAATGGGGAATGAATTAAATAACAATGGATATTCCACTTTGACATTTTTTTTTGTTACAGTTCACCCACAACAGAGTGTTTAAAACTGAGAGGTAAAAATTTCATATTTCATGTTATTCAGAATACCAGCATACACACTAGATCTGCATTGGAACGGGCATATGGAACGTATATATAGACATAGATACTATGAGCCATCTTCTCCCAACTGCATAAAACATACAGCCACAAGATGGCGACCTGGTCAAAAAGATGTAGTTTCTTTCAAGGAAAATTGTTATAATTGCCAGACATGATAGGGAGGAATCTGTCCCTTGCAAGAAAAACAGTTATTTAATTAACACATAAAAGTTGTTAAATACATTAGAAATACATTAAAATGTTATATTACCACAGCTTCTGTTGTAACCCAATACCTGACAGGGGACTGGTCTATATACTACATATCCAAAACTATGTGGACACCTGCTTGTCGAACATCTCATTCTAAAATCATGGCCATTAGTATGGAGTTGATCCCCCATTTGCTGCTATAACGGCCTCTTCTGGGAAGGTTTTCCACTTAGATATTAGAACATTGCTGCGAGGACTTCCTTCAAATTCTGCCACAAGAGCATTATTGAGGCACAGATATTGAGTTGAATATCAATTCATCCCGAAGGTGTTTGATGGGGTTGAGGTCAGGCCTCGGTACAGACCAGTCAAGTTCTTCCACACTGATCTCGACACACCATTTCTGTATGGACCTTGCTTTGTACACAGGGGTATTTTTATGCAGAAGAAGGGCCTTCCTCAATCTGTTTCCACAAAGTTTGAAGCGCAATCGTCTAAAATGTTATTTTGTATCGTAAAGATTTCCCTTCACTGGAACTAAGGGGCCTAGCCCAAACCATGAAAAACAGTCCCAGACCACTATTCCTTTTCCACCAAACACTATGGATTCAGGCAGGTAGCGTTCTCCTAAAAAATACATGTTTTTTCATAACATATCTTCGATCGCAAAATTTCCACCCTCTTTTTTTTTTTTTGGTAATTTTTAACATTGACGTCTGTTAAATGCAACAAAGCTTGCTGATGCAGTTAGGTTGGGGATAATTTTTTCATGTCCTGCGTGTTTCATGGGGGAATATGTCCGCATTCTTCAGACAACCGTAAGACACAGAAGCAGTTTAATCACTCAGGGGAAACAGGGATTAACTCTGAAGTAATTGCACCAGTTCTAAATTCATAATGCGAGTACAATAGGTCTTGCTTTCCTGCCAGTTTACTATTTCGGTCTGCTTTAGATGTTACAGAGCCAGTGAACAATGCAGTACTCCACTGCTGCCAGATTCACTTCTAAAACATGGGCACAACATGGGTTTGAGTGGATTTGAAAGCCACAGAAAAATTATCCACTTTTCATCCACTACAGAAGAGAGGAAAACTTCCATATGACCTGTAAAGGTTTAATAAAAGAAGGGTCATTGGTCTGAAAAACTTGAGAGGGGTTGTTTTTATCAATGGGCTCTGGGGGTGTTTCATGGGCACTGATTTTCCTGATCTTTGGCAGAAACGACATTTGGACAGATTGATTGGCCAGGATTCAAACTTGTCAGCAGGCCCGGCTCCAGTTTCCATGTGGAGGTCCCCTGGCAGACACAGGAACCTATGTGGTGGCAGGCATTGCTCATGACAGAAGCCAGTCCTGCCTGTCAGAGTCTGTGAAGAGAAATAAAGACAGAGGAAGGCTGGGGTCGGGAGGAAAAAACGCCGAAAAGATACCGTTTTGTGTTTTCCTTTTCTTTGTATTATTTTGAAGCTCTTGATATTATACAAAAATACCGATAAAAACATTTTAAAATAACAACAACAAACATCACCACCACCCACACGTAACAGGGACAGGACAGAAACAAACTAACTAAAAACCTACACTGAAAGACTTCCCCAGCCATTCAAACGGGCCACTCTTAATCTCGCATGGGGAAATTTTAATATATTTGGAAGTGACACAATGGCCAAAACATATAGGGTCCTGACTGCAGCTGAATCCGTTGCAGCCTTTCTGCTTGTTCAAAGAAAGATTCAAAGCAAGGGCTGAAATCAATGCTTCAGCGCACCAACCAGTCGTGGTGGTTTAATACTGGACCCCAACCGCAGTGGTTGAACCTGGCTAATAACAGATACTGTTAGACAGTATCTACAGTACCGTTCATGTACTGTAGACATGAACGTATACATAAGTTAGTGGATGCGATGGCTAGTACATGTATAAGAGAGCAGAATGTGACGTCAGTTAACCAGGTGTAATGGCCAACATACACAACAGTTAACAGATGTGATGGCCAGTGCACACATAAAAACAACAAAAAAGAATAATAATACACACATACATGTATTTGTAAAGGTGACGATAATGTATATACATTATGAGGCATCTTATGCAGCTGGGATAAGATGCCTCATCAAAAAAACCTAAAATGGCCACCAATTGCCACGTGGTAAAAAAGATGTATTTTGGTCAAGGATAAATTGCTTTAATTTCCATTAAACATGGTAGATTGGAGAAATCTGTCCCCACACCCTTGCAAGAAAAACACCTTAATGTATTATTTAGTTAACGCGTCAGATTTACGTTATATTTCCACAGCTTCTGTTGTAACTCAGGGAAGGGTCTGGAGGAGTTTGGGGATTGGATTAACGATACATCTAATTAATTGGAAAGATGATTGGGCAGTGTGGTTCTCATTATGCTCAGCTCACCTATAGGGCCACTACGTGTCTTCATCTTTGTAAATCATTTTGTCATTGTGTTGGCAGAGAATAGCTGATCAACATTTATGAAGTGCACTGTTGGTGTGTTTTAAGAACTACCTTTCGATAGTTTTGTATTTAAGAGTTGATTAAATGCATGCCTCTAACCGGTGCATTTATTAATAGCGATTATTAAAAATAAAGTTTCATATATAACGCCTATAGTTCCAAGTATCATTTTACATACGAAGAGACAAACACACGACATGGAAATCAAAACAAAACACTTATTTGTGCAAATTATAAAACACATTACATATTCAACACTTCGAATGTAGAGCGCAGTTCGGCGGTGAGTAGCCTAAATTTTAAATATTTAGTGACTGACGGACTTTATAAACGGACACGTGGTGCACATTGTAACATCAGTATCAATCAAGACTAATCGGATGGCACAAAACGTTTGTAAAGTTTAATTTTTCTCAATTGCAAGAAGCACAGCGATCAAAGCAATAACGCCAGCGAGGTAACATAGCAGTTCATTAAATTGCCGTACCTTTTAAGGTAGCTAAACTGTTATATATATACTCCCTGTGTACTTTGGTTCCCAACGCAGTGTTTCGGTATTTAGGCTTAAAATGTTGGACAGTACTAACCATAGTATTAGAAAACTGCATCGCCACTACAAATGTCACAAGGGAAGGCAAACTATAAAGCGACAGACTCCCCTACTTCCGTCCGCTAAATGGGTTAGCTCAATCTCAGGCAGCGCAATCACATCCTATTCTCAATGGATACCCGCTCTATTGTCCCGCCCACCAACCCACCTTGTTCTTTTAATCGGAAAACGGCTCTGATTTTTTTAACCCTTTCACTCATGACTGTCACTACATTATAATCTTGCTCATGCTGTCGTTGCATACTGTAAGAAATTAGTAGGCCTATAGTTTTACTTTTCAGATTGACGATACTGAAAGAATTCTCGTGTGATTTCTTTAAAATAATAATCAATTTATAATGAGTACGTTTTATTAATGTATTGAAATCTAGTTTACAAATACGTATTTCAGTTATTTTCACCTTGATTAAAAATTAACGAATCGAACTCACGTAATTTATATGTACTCCAAAACGTGCAGCATATTGTATCGTATATTTGAAATGCATTTTTTTATGTTTGGATATCATATTGCCATTCATTCTTGAATACATTCCGCACACGGAAAATACACCGTCAAGGGCTAGACTTGATAAATGTTTATAGTATTCTTTCACAGATGAAATATTTTTTCTCTTCTCTTTAGACTTGAGCATCTTGATAAAAGCTTCACTGGAAGACAAAGTGGTAAAGCTTTGGCAGACGATTTGTGTTCTACTTAAGGTTTCTGAACTCATTCTCGGCACGATTCTCTGACAAGATTGGAGTTGTCGCTCTCTGTCGCTTGCTCTGGCTCTGTCATACGCCGTTGCTCCGTTTCTATGTCGCACTGTCATTCTCTGTTGCTTTGTTTCTCTGTCACTCGCTGCCATTCACTGTTGCTCCGTCACTCCCTGTCGCTCTGCTTCTGGTCGCTCAGTCATTCGCTGTCACTCTGCTGCTACTTCGTTCTCTCTGACTGTTTCGCTCTGTCGCCTGCTTGCTGCTGCTCTGTTATTCTGTTTTACTGATACTGCCGCAACGAGGGTCTGTGGTGTCTAACTTAAAAAATAAAATAAAATGAAATAAAACAAAAAACTATAGATGCTAGTCAAAACAAGACATGAAAACAGTGAAAGATGTCCCAAAACACAACCAAAAAGGTGACACACGGTCACACGCGTATTGTCTTTATCCCTGGATACAGAACTGCCGAGTAAAATTAAATCGTAAAAGATGACAGAACATATTCGGCTAGGAGCCAGACGAAAAGAAACAAATCAGATATCCCGTTATTTTGTAGATGGGGTACTCCATGAGCCCTGATGAGAAGTACCTCGTAGAGAAAGACCGAGACAGATGGAAAGAGACAGTGCCCAGTGAAAGCGAATTGTGCAAGCTTGCCACATTAGATCTCACATGAAATGTGTAGGACCTGAAGGCTGACCATGTTGGAGCAAGGCTTCATCCTCATGGGGCCGTGCACTGCTGGGTTGAGGGGGCCTGTCACCCTATATAACGTGTTCTTGCAAGAGGATATGTAAGATTTGATCGGTCTTACAAATTATTTTTTAAGAGAACCCCCCCCCCCACAGACCTGCAGGGATGCAGAGATTTAGCTCTCACCCATTATATTTCAGCTATGCACAGGTTAAAGCCACTCACGCACAAGAACTTTACATCTTTGGAGTCTTTCGGTTTATTGTTCCCCAACCACCACCCCGCCCCCTCATCTCTTCATCACCCCCCCTGCCCTCCATGCTTAGAAAGCTAGGGCTGAGGAAAGATGAATTCCCACCCAACCCCCACTCTCTCTCTCTCTCTCTCTCTCTCTCTCTCTGTTTTTGTTCCTTTCTTTATTACTTGTGTGAGCTCTGCTATGTCTCTCCTTCACTTTCTTCCTCCCTCTCCTTTACTTTAAAGTGCAGAATGAGCAAGCTGTTTGTCCAGTGTGAGAGAGGCAGCAGTCCATCAGCTAACCCTGTGAGATGCTGCTATTTGTGCTTGCATGTCAGAGTTAGGGAGTCTCACGTTCTGAAGGGTTGGGGGGTGTC
>JAOYSI010024150.1:0-33646 GCA_025775065.1 Hiodon alosoides | reverse complement strand
GAGAGAGAGAGAGAGAGAGAGAGAGAGAGAGAGAGAGAGAGAGAGAGAGATAACCAGTAGGGGAGCTGCATAAACTGCCGCAAAATCTATTATTTTGCAAACATTACTAATAGTCTTTATAAACTCTTTATGATTGCCATTTGAATTGGGGCTAGCATTCTAGCGAAATATCAGAAAAAAGTGTACAAGACGAAACTGGTGAAGCAAAAATTATCAGATTATGACCACAATTTGATAAATCTCAATTCCGCAAATGTTCTCTCATTATCAGCGTCAGCAGCACATTCTGAACATTTGGACGACCTGCCACATGGCACTTCCGGTTTTCGTGCAAATCCACGCTCTCGTCTGGGTATTGCTTCGCTCTTTGTAAGAGTCTCGTTTATTATAGGGTTAGGGGGGGGACCAATGATAGTGCGCTTGAACCAAAACATGATTATATGTGCCTGCAATTAGCTTTATTAGGCAATACAACAAGACAGCACATTGTATTGACTACTTTGCAGTTTTTAAACGGTACAGATTATTTGGATAGAAATTCAACCTTAAGACAATTTCCCCCAAATACCCTCTATGGAAAAGTTTAAGTGCAGAAATTAAAGATTCAGTTGCAAAACCTGCAAAATGCCAAGTTTCCATTGGTTTTATGTGGAGGTACCACTACTAGCCAAGAGATTCACGTAAAAACCAAAAATGAAATTGCACTAAAATTTCCCTTAATGAATACAAACGTGTTAATTGTAGGGGTTCACTTTCGCGGGAGATTGTAAAAGATACTACCACTATTTTTTAAAGCATTCGATGTTGTTAAACTTGCTCCGATCATGTTGCTGGACAATCATTAACTTAAATTAAAAAATTATACGTGTAAAATGGGCCTTTGCATCAGTATTGGTCCAGCGAATCCCACGATGAATATCTAGCATCCTAACATATTTGTATCACCATCAACGGACCGTTGTGAAACATTAACGTTACATGCATTTAAAAAAAAAGTTGTCAAATAGTATATTTGCAGTTTCATTAAACTGCGGGTTAATTAAAATCAAGCACATCAAATATTTGAAATAATTAGCTAGATTACAAGGCTTACTCTGCATGACCGTAAACGAGCGACTGGATGACCGCGTGCCTTATCTCAAATTACGGTATATCGGCTGAGTGCACCCTCCCGATTTCCTTTTCCAAAAGAAACAAGAGACACATTTTGGAACTCTCCACCCCTCACAATCTTAAAGCCTTCTCCTACTTTACATGATATTTTTCACCCAGTCCTTTCCCCATCCGAGAAGTTGTGTTTCAATTTACGTTTTCAGCCTGAAATGACGCTGTCCTTTATCGCAAAGTGGTCGCTAGACTTGCTCTAAAGTTAGACGCATACTTCTCGTATTCACGGTCTTTTGATTATTTCTGGCAATTAAAATATGCTATGTACTCCGAAGAGCCGGGTTCTCTTTCTGCTACAGTCTGTGTTCTGTTTGGCGGCCTGCCACGTCGAGTTCTTTCACCCGGACAACTTCCAGTTTCCACGTACAGAGCAAGGTTAGTGGGCTATTTTCTTCATTAGTAAACGTGATGCATGGGGATACGACATGTTGAATAAAATAACGTACTTGGAGACAGCAACTTATCAGCAGCTGTCGCCTTCTTGCCTATCCTATTTTAGCCCAGAAACGAGTGTTGATGCTTAGTGGTTTGTTAGTTTTAGTACAACTTCGGCAACATAAAATTTGTTCAAGATAGTATTTAAGAACTATATATTTTATTCAATTTTATCTAAATGTACATACTTATTTGATAAACTTCGGGTTCTATGTATGGGATGTGGTGTAAGTTTTTGTTAAATATATATAGTTTAGTGTTTGAATACAACGTGTTATTTTAGGTTGCTTAACGTAAACACGGCATTGTGACCACAATAGGACGCTGCTCGTTAATTTTAGGGTGACAGCAGCAAAGCGAACAAAGAGGATTAAAGTAGGCTGGAGCGCGCAGCTGTAGATGTAAAGAATACCCATCTTTACACTGAAGCCACAATGAACACAAACACTGAATCATGAACTGTGTTCCAAACAGCCCTTCCCCCTCCCTTCTTTTGCCCTCCGATGAATGGATACTTCACTTGGTGCTTTACTGACATCACTAAGTGTCTATTAAATTGATTAATTGTTGCAATAACAGCACATTATATTAATAATCACTTTCCTTCTGGATTTCTGTAAGGCCCTTCTTGGCCCCAGTTTGTGGTATGCTAGTTTTTCATGAACTCTGCTGCTCCAGTGTGGGAACACTTTACCCCGTACACTAAACAAGATATTTCCGCATCTTGCGTCATGTCCAGTGTACAATTTAAGAATTTATTATGAACTTCCCAAACACTTGGTGTCCTGGCACCAGAATCCACAAACGCCAGGCTACCTGTAGTCCTTACAGCGAAATCCCTAGCTGCAGGATAGGTGAAACATTAATAATGTGCACTGAAGAAATCATTGCTAGGAATACCCTTATCTACTCTCTCTTTTAAGGGAAAATGTATACCTTACTGTGTATATTATAGTCCCTCAATTTTTACTTTTTTGGCAACTTTTCATCAATATATATATCATTGTTACTATTATTACTTTTATTGTCTCCACCACTATTAATTGTCACCAGAATTATATGGGTCTATATGTGAATTGCTTTGAATTTAATAACATGTGTTCTCCCCTGAAGACCGCTTCATCAGGTCCCGACCAGGATTATCTGTGGTCCATCCAGAAAAGGTTGACAAGGACGGGCAGTTTGTCTCATTCAGCCTGACTCACCATTTCAGCCATGGACAGAACATAAGAGACTTGGTGCATTCTGAAAAGTATGTGTACTACAGGGTTCCTTTCAGGGGCCTAGATTTAACGTTCAACCTCACGATCAACAGACATTTGCTATCAAACGAGTATGTGTTGGAGAGAAGACTCGGGGGCTCGAATGGGACACAGGACCGTCGGGTGTCCAAAGATAATGCCTGTCACCTCGTAGGAAGTGTGACGCATTCCAGTTTTCATGGGACAGCAGCCATGAGCACCTGTGAGGGATTGGTAAGGATGTTTTTTTTTAATTGAGAGTCTGTAATGTTGTCTGGCTGTAGTTTCTCCTGCATGTTGGGGGATGCGTAGTAATCTTCCTGTGTCTCCTTACACAATACGATTGATAAAGTAGCTGATTATTAATCACTGGAAGTATAAATTAAACTGAGTACCTTCTTCAAGAGAACCACTGCAAAGTCTGAGACTTTTGTGAATGTGGGACCTACCTGTCACAAGTCCCTTTATCTTAATCACTGTGCCACCTACGTTGATAGTTCCTGAAGTTACCGTGACTGTAAAACACCTTGTGATGAAAAACGTGATGTCTTTAACTGAGTAAATCTTATTTCATCTTCTGGTTGCATTTACAACATTGGGTCCGAGACTCTAGTGGACCCTTTAACGTGTCAACCCTCAAAAACAAAACTAAAGTGGCCCACAGTAAACAGTCTTTGAAATCGGCTTAGGCATTTTTTTTACTGCAATTCATAGACGGTAGCCTGCAGTTGGCCACAAAGACATTTTGTCCTTGTAGAAACCCTGGCAAAACTGCACGTTTCCAAGAACTGGATTAAAGCCCTGAGTTTAGCACAAATAGATGCAGTCTCGCTTACCTTTTAACTTAAATGTTCTTTCACATAAGGGCTGGTTTTTCTGTGTAGCCCAACGGCAGGGAGTGGCTCTTCCGTTTAATGATATTGATGGTTTATCTAAGTGGTCGCTCAATTTGACATTGTTTGAAATGAGGCTTGGTTTGTGCTTTTGTGCTTGTGTTGGTGTAAGTGAGATTTGGGTTATTAAGATGGGTACCATTTGAAAATGGGCTTGGGGCCTGATAAGCTGGTCTTGTTGTACACATTGCACATTTAAAAATATGAAAGCTGTTAAATTTTTTTTTCTTCAAAGAAGCCTGTTCAGTGCCAACCATTTGATTTTCTTACGACCCTTAATATAGAAGACTGCAACCCTTTTATTGACCACATGCCCTCTGGTTCATAGCCAACATACTCCCAGTACCCACATGTAACTTATGGGACTAAAATCTGTCCAGACCTTAATTTTAATGCAAACCCATTCAAATCCAAGTATTTTGCTGGATTGGATCCAAGCCCAGGAATGATAAAAAGAGCAATTGGTGAAAGTGGTTCATCCCCTCTTTCTTTTTTCCCTTTATTTAAGCGTCCAGTATGTCAAGGAGGAACTTTATGCATTGTACTTGCAGATTAAATCACAGATTAAATCACAGATTAAATTTTGATTAGGACAACGTTACTTAATGTGAGTGTATGCTCAAAATGTTCTTTAAATGATTTATTATCTGGGATTAATTACATTGCTTATGGTTTTACATTGTATTCCCTTGTATCACTGAATATTTATCAAAGAACATTTCTAGGTAGAAAGGCAGTAGCTTACCGAGTGGCTTGCCTGAGGTGCTTGCCAGAGCTCAGACTGAGCCCCATGAACTGAATTCTCAGGTTCGCATCTTGCTCATATAATTTTCCGATCGTGATTGGTGCATATTTGGTGGAGTGCCGCCCGATCTGCTTTGGGATAAATTGGCAGGGCTTTTCTTGGTGCTTGTTGCTGCCTCATAACTTACAATTTCACAATTTATCCATTCATACAGTGGGAAAATCCAGGCACTCCAGCTTTATACAACAGCCGTGCCCAACCTGAACGTTCAACTTGAAGCCGGTTTGTTAGTGTCCCACATGATCGTTAAACTGTGAGCATATTGGTTACAATTACTATCCTGAATATTACACTTCCAGCATATTGGGTATAGGTCCTTATACGCTTATGGTGACCTGGTGCACAACAATCAAAAGGTCTAAACAATTCTCTGGTTTGGTTTACCCGATCTCCAAACTAACACACATCGTGATCATGTTGTTTATTACTTCAGTTTAAAGTATTGTACACTGCTCTGACTTGGCCAGTTTAACTAAAGTTCTAAAAACAGTATTTTATTTTACTGTAGTCTTATTAATTTAAAATCAATTGATATGCATCTAAATAAATACATAATATATGTGCTTTATAGATTTAAAGATGTAATGAGTTCTGATTCAATATTCGTGTTATTTTCATTCTTAAAAACGTGGTCCTAGCGTGACATGACTAGACACAGGACATTCAACACTATATATTCAGAGTCATTTGAATAAGTCTTTTTGCTGCTGTTCTTGCAGCTGTTTTAAAATTTCTGGCAGATATCTCTGAACTTGCTGTGAGTTTCCTTTGACGCACACCCACTCCAATAGTATTCTTCCAAGAGAATTGCCTCAGGACAATATTTTTACACTTCATTTAGAGTCCCCCGCTTCTATATGTCTCCTCACATGATTATTCAGTTTTTAACAGAGGGAGAAGATTATCTGCATATTTGCAATGTAGACCCAGGAATGTTATGCTTGCTTGGTCTTGTGCCCTGTCAATCACCATGAACTGTGCTGATTTAGCTCCTACCCGGAGATGGTGACACATTTAACCCACAACATTGAATGATGGCCTTTTTTAAATCTTTAAATTTTGGAATCGGCAATTTATTTATTAGTTTTTTTCTCTTGAATTTTGAATTTCCAGTTGTGCTAGTGCGCTTATGCTTGCTGCTATTAGTCTTGCCGCCACACACAAGGGGCGTGAGAAAATACGTCACTGCAATGCAAACCTGCAGGCTCACAGGGATCTAGTAAGAGGTGCACATTAGCGACAGGTCAAGAGAAGCCCTGCCGATTTAAGTCACCCCAGCCCGGGACAATTCTGCACTGCTGCTGTCCTCACCTGGTGAAAATGGGCTAATGACCTTGGAGCTGGATTCAAACCTTTGAATTTTATCTGAGCCACTCGGGATGCTGTTAATTAATACCCTTGACTGCAGTGAGCTACTGTAATTGTTGTTTTTTGAAAATGCTGAGCTGTGTACCCCCTATTGTTAATTCACCTTTTAAATCCTAAAAGGAAAAAATGGCCATCGAAGAGTATACCATTTTATCTATTTATAACAGCAGGGAAAGGAGATGAGCAGAGCGAAAGTAAGACTTGTCTTTTAAGATTCTGAAAAATTAGTTCAAACTAAATGAAATGAACAACACCCCATCTATATCCCCTGCTAACCATGCATGGAACTCCACACATACCGAGCAGAAACAAAAGAAGTATACAGCTCCACCATTCATACTGAGGCGAGTTGGCTGAGATTAGTAAGTGCATGGGGCAAAGGAAGTTTTGTAACCATAGAAGCAGGATGGGGGGGTGGAGTTGAGACAAACAATCTGGCAGATAGGTGGGATAGGAGGCAGTTGCCTGAAAACTTCAGTATGGTTGGTCCTGTTGCTCGTCTGATTCAAGAACAGAAACCAGGATGGAGGGGGGAGTCCAGGCAGTGACAGTGCAGGACAGAGTATAGACTTCCAGGAGCTAGAGGGAAGCCAAATGGTGCGATATGGAGGAAGTTGTTCAAAACTAACCCAACAACCTGCAGGTTACGGTAAGCAGATTGAGCCGGAAACAAGCGGTGACAGTACTGCAGTGCTGAACGGGCCATGGATCCGACAGTACTGCAGTGCTGAGCTGCATTTACAATTACCTTCATTCACTTGGCAGATGCTGTTATCCAGAGTTAAAGAACAACGCTACATTAAGCATTCAGCACTAAATCACAGTACAGGTGCAGCACTGCTAGGAGCATTACAAAAAGATGGCATCAAAGCAATGGTGTTACGTGTGTGAAAATGGAAACGCCAATCACTGTGAGGACACATGGTCTTGGAATGTTGGAGGCAACAGTGCAGATATTGTGACCAACACCTCTAAATCTATTACTTAAAGAAAGCATTTGTTCAAATAAACTGACAAAAATGGGCTTAAAAATACACCAAAGCCTTAGACTGGAAAATTGTTTGCTACAAGACGTTTTTTGTTTCATTTAATTGCCGGTATATTTCCGGAATGTATCCTTTTTCCGGAAAATGTTTCTTCGTGTGTCTCAACCTTATATTTTGTTCTCTCTCCCTTTGTTTATTCAACTTTGGGTTTTCCTGCTTTCTGTGGAGGTGTGGATTTGTGACTACCTCAAAGGCTTTTTGAGCAAGCGACTTCTTATTGCTTCAGGATCTCATGATGTGGTTACTTGCTACTACACCATGGCTACTGCTTCAAAGCTACTCCAAGCCTGCATTATATCGCCAACTGGTCCATCAGCTAAGCCATTAAGCCCCCTGCTGCTGTCCTGAGTCCGGTTTCTTCACCTGCATGTGTGACTTGAAAACCAGAGTGGCACGTCCAGTTTACTGGACCAGATGGGAGAACATATAAATCTAAACACAGCTGTTGGTGTCAGAAAGAGATGCAAAGTTTTTAATTAGTTCTTTTGAGTTGGAACATTTTAAAATCCTCAGGGTGAAGGCCGTCTGGAATGCCAGATGTAGGTATCTTAACTATGTTACTGTTGAAAGAAAGTTATATTTGCTTGGAGAGCAGCATTGGCCCCGATTGGCTGAAAAATGATGCAGTTCCATGGGATTAACCTTTCCTTAGTCGTGTCACTTATCCGCTACAAATCCAAACCTCAGTCATGATTTTTATAAAGGTTTTTTTTTTTTTCTGCTCTTATTATTAAGCCCTTGTTTGCCGACTTTGCGTTTAGGCCAAGGGCCTGCTGAGCGCTCCGGAGGTATTGGAAGAAGGAAACCACATCCACATGGCTTCTGTATCAGCAGGTAGTCAGTCTTCCCAGACAGGGAATTGGCTACAGCAGTGATAAAGTGTCTCCTGGCAGACTATTTAGAGACGACTCATATGGAGGTGGGGGGGGCAGCTCGACATAAGAATAGGGGGATTGTTTCAGTCAGATACTGAGTGTTCAGGAAGAACAGGACTAAAAGGGGAGCTTCTGTCCAAACAGACTTCAATAGATTGCATTTTTTGATTTACAAGAGATCAGCCATAGATGACTGCCACAGCTTTCCAACACGTGGTCGGACAGCAGCGCCGTTTACACATGAACTAACTGTGCTGAGCAGGGTTTACACATGAACTAACCGTACCAATCGCTGTTTACACATGAACCAACCATACCGAGCAGCGTTTACACCTGAACTAACCGTACCAAGTGCTGTTTACACATGAACCAGTCATATCGACTGAGTTGACACAGGAAACAATTATACCACGTGCACTGTGCTCTCTATCAAAAAACTAAGCTTGGAATAAAAGCTTCTTTTTTTTTTTCAAAGGTTCTTTATTCTTTTGGATGGTTTCGGAGTTTTTGCCATGGGGGAAATAACATCTAGTTTATTTGGAGGAGATCGGGTTAGCTTGTTCTTTAGCTGTTATTGCATGTGCATTCTATTCAATTTTACTGAGTATACGCTGGTTTTGCTCTATAAACATGTACATTCATAACAAAAAATGTCAGCCTCAGGTTAAATATATATTTTTTTACATAATTACACATTTATGCTAGTGTAATTTATATTACAAATTTATACTAGTGTAAATTAGATGGCTCATTGTTGTAACTAATGCTTAGTACGTACATATTATTGAGTGAATAACATTGTGAGCCAAATCGTCAAACCTTTGACAAGCTTGTGATCCATAGTGGACCGGGCCTTATGTAATGCCTCTAGGGACCACCACTGTGTCATAAATAGGGCTCTGAGAGTTAGACTCCCTACGAGATTCTCCACATACAGACCACTACTCTATTGAACTATTGAACACATGTTGTATGCATCCTTGTTGCCACCTGAAAAAAACATCTCAGAAAAAAAATATCTGACTGACGCAAATTTCAGGCTATTAATCTGCCACACAGGGGTCACAAATAAGTTTGCCTCTGATTCTGATGAGTCTGGTGATTCTGGCTCTGACTCTGCTGAGTTTTTTACTCGTTTATATAACTTTTTTTCTGAAGCTATTCAGGTTAAATTCTTTGTGTGTTTGTGCCACAGAAAGGGTTCTTTGCGTTGCCTAATGGTGACTACTTCATCGAGCCAGTGCAGTATGTGACTGACGGTGAAGAGGGACTCCAGCCCCATGTAATCTACCAGAGTTCAGTCCGCATCATGCCCCACAGGCACCGACGAAGCTCGGGGACAGAGGGGAACCAGCGCACATGTGGTGTGAGAGGTGTGGTAAATCGCTAACTCACCAAATGGTACGAACTCCCTCTAACATTACAACCCTAACCCAAACCCAAACCCTAACCCTCTGACTGAATGGTACATCACCAACTCCTGCTAACATTACAACACTAACCCTCTGACCGAATAGTACACCACCAACTCCCTCTAACATTACAACACTAACCCTCTGACCAAATGCTACACCACCAACTCCCTCTAACATTACAACACTAACCCTCTGACCAAATGCTACACCACCAACTCCCTCTAACATTGCAACACTAACCCTCTGACCAAATGGTACATCAATACCAACTCCCACTAAAAGTATACAATCATTGCACATAGAACAGTGGGTCAGATGAAATAAGAAAGACCCATTGTGTGATTCTTCTCCAGACGGCCCGACAGACTCCCTCCGAGCTGAGCGTAAACGGGAGGCCTGGGAGAGGGAGCAGGGTAAGCAGCGACCCAGGCTGATCCCACGCTCGGTTAGCCGTGAGCGGTGGGTGGAGACCATGGTGGTGGCTGACTCCAAGCTCATCCAGTATCACGGCAGTGACAATGTGGAGTCCTACATCTTCACCATCATGAACATGGTACGCTGGGTACCAGAGGGGCTACAGAAACTGTTCTGCTTTTTGTCAGCAGGTGGTGTAGTGTTAAAATAGTTGGTTAAATCGGTAGATTTAAAGAGAACTTGAACCTTAACCCAAACTGCTTCAGTGAATGACCAGCTGAATACATGGGTACGACTAGTGCTGTTCTGAACGCAGGTGACTGGGATCTTTCACGACGCCAGCATCGGAAATGCCATCCACATTGTCTTGGTGCGGCTCATTCTCTTACAAGAGGAAGAGGTACCACTCAGAACCTTTTTTACAAAACTACGAATTGCCAGGATATGATAAGCTGATGTTCATTTTGTGGTTTTTGTGTGTTACTAATGAATAGGAATCCTCAGTAAATATTTACCTGCCATTGTGTGCCTTCGCTCTGACCTAACATTTACTTCTCTGTACGTGGGACCAGAAGGGGCTGAAGATCGTGCATCACGCCGACAGCACGTTGTCCAGTTTCTGCGCCTGGCAGAAGACTGTGAACCCGCGGAGTGACACTCACCCTGCCCATCACGATGTCGCCGTGCTCATCACCAGGCACGCTCTCCATGTCTGTTATTACAACCCTATTGAATTCCACAGGATAAGCACAAAAATGGAAGCATTGCCGAGTAACTGTCACACCACACGCAGTGGCCTTAACTCTCCATGTGGCACGCAGTGCCGTTACGGCATCACGTTAGACCCAATGGCGTTACCTCTTCACGTCACTCACTGGGAAGTTACTTTGTCACGTCACATCACACGCAGCGGCGTTACCTCATCTTTTTCCAATACTTATTGATGTCCTTGATAGAGTGTCATCTTTTGCTGCTCTCTAATTGGGTCAGTGAGAAGGCTTGTCTGGGATGCAGATTCTACAAGGCCCACCCATACGGAGTCCGACAATCGAAACATAATTAACAAAGCTAAATAGCTAGCTAGCTGTGTAGATACGACCACAGACAGTATCTGCTATTTTGTGTGTGTGTGTGTGGCCTCTCAGGAAGGACCTCTGTGCGGGTATGAACAAGCCATGTGAAACTCTGGGGCTATCACACCTGTCCGGAATGTGCCAGCCACACAGGAGCTGCAATATCAACGAGGACTCTGGACTCCCTGTGGCCTTCACAGTCGCTCATGAGCTGGGACACAGGTGGGCACAGAGAGTGAGGGACTCTGGTGGGTTCAGAAAGAATCAGAAAGAGGGTGAGAGGGTGTTTTATACGCTCATTGATTATTTGATTCAGTAAGTTAATGTAGGATGGGTTATTTAGAGAAAGAGACAGAGAGAAAAGACTCAGAGTTTGTGTGTCGAAGGGTTTAGATGGGTTCAGATTGAATGTTAGTGTAGGGGTTATTTTAAGTAGTGACTGTTGGTGTGTATCATGTGTTTTGAAGGCAAATGTGACAATTAGCAAAGGAATATGCAGATTCAACTTCTGTTGTAGTTTTGGGATCCCCCACGATGGCCAAGGGAATGACTGTGAACTGGAGGGCCGACACCCCTTTATCATGTCACGACAGCTTCAGTACGACACATCGCCCCTCACCTGGTCAGCCTGTAGCAAGGACTACATCACTCGCTTCCTGGAGTAAGTGATACCTCACCTCAGTATCTGAATCCATCTCTACCCCCATGCAGATCAATACCTATTCTCTTACTTTGACACGGAAAACCCTCCCCTCAGATTCCAAAACTATCTCTATCCAGATGTACATCTGGCCTTTTTTTGGTAAATGAAGTTTTTTTAGGTTTACTGCCAGGGCCCAGGTAGGACAGTACTGCTCCACTAGTGCCAGGCTCTGCTGCTCCCTGTTCAGTAGGTGGCGGCAGGATCAGGTCATCTGCCTAGAGCATTTCTGTGCCATACAGGGGGGACTGGGGGGCAGGTGCTACAGATTGTTCCTAGGGCCCCTTGATGAAGTCCTCTGCTCTTTTGCCAATTTTTATTCCGCACTTTTTCTCTGATTTAGAGTAGTATGAGACCCTCTCACTCTCAATTAAACAATTAATTGCAGCATAACAACAAAAAAAGCCTATAGAGTACAACAACCACCCTCCCCTCGTTTGTATATTTACATTGGACTGTCTCTGTGGGCTGACAGCTATGTGTTGGGAAGTTAGCCCTCTCCTAAAAGAACTGTCGGTTTTTCTAGGTCAGAGGGCAGCTGGAATGTTGTGGACTGATTGGCCAGTCTGGGAAAATAAACTACCCTGATTTTTGTTATATAGAGGATGGTGTTGCAGGAAATATTTTTTGTTGTTGTTTCAATGGCCTGGCTGTGGTCACTTTTTTACCTTGATCGGGTATTCTACCAGGGTAATATTTCTATAGGGCTAGATAGCATTGTACTTTTCTTTGTGATTCAGTTTTGTTATTCCAAAATACTTGGTGGTGTTCGTGCAGGTCTTAATTTGACTCTTTCTCTCACTCTCCCTTCTTCTCCCTCGCTCCTCTTCTACTCTTTCTCTCACTCTCCCTTTTTCTCCCTCGCTCCTCTTCTCTTTCTCTCACTCTCCCTTCTTCTCCCTCGCTCTTCTTCTACTCTTTCTTTAACCCTCCTCCTCTCCAGTCGTGGCTGGGGCTCCTGTCTAGATGACCGGCCTTCCAAGAAGGACCTGAGCCCACCGGTGTCTGCACCAGGTGTGAGGTACTCCATACACAACCAGTGCCAGCTGCAGTATGGACCAAACGCATCCTTCTGCCCAGAGGTGGAGGTGAGGAAGCTTCCGGAGTTTCCTGTTCCCTCTCAGTCAGGTGCAGTCTCAGGTCCTGCTGTTTAATTTCTGGTTCATTGTGTCAAACATTAAACATGACCATAACCGTGCCTTTCGATAGAACCCCCTCCCCCCAAGCTTTTTTCAGAAATCGTCCCACATTAAAAAGGACCGTAACCATGTGGTTTCACAGAACCCCCTTTCGCTTTATTCTGAAACGGTCCCACGTTTAAGAATGACCGTATATTTGCGGTTACATAGAAACCCCCCCCTTCCTCTCCTTATATTCTGAAACAATCCCACAATAAACATGACCGTATATGTGGCAATCAGGAGTTACCCAAATGTACCCATAAAAAAAAATGTAACAGGAAAGGACAGTTTTACAGACGTGCTCAGGATTTGGCTCAGGAAAGGAGAAAATGGTCAGAAAACTTAAATCCCAAAGACAAGAGGCAACACAGCCGCACATTTCTGACTGTCTGCCCAGTTTATTCCAAAGGGAGGATGAATCACCTAAACCGCGTCGTGGCCTTCGGGGCTAATCAGACCTGTCACTCAACTGTTGCTGAGGACACACAATCATCTAAACCTCTGACCCCACATAGAAACGGATAGGCAGGCTCTTAGTCAGTAGTCAGTCAAGATCTAATTGAGCCATGGCTGCTGTAAGTTGATGTATTATCAAAAATACTCCAGCTAAACAATACATTTTCCAGACAATCAAAAAATCTAATCAGTAGCATAATTCCTAATAATAATAATAATAACCCACAAAGAGGGCTTAAGCTACTGGCTTTACCTACTGTGTATAATGGACTGGTTGGGACACAACCGGGAGGACATGTGGTTGCACGTTCCACTGCCGCCACGTTCCACTTGGTTTTTAGTTTTGAGCACTCGGAGCACAGATGTTCACCCTTTTTGATCTGGATGTTTGTAGAACGTGTGCCAGATCCTCTGGTGCTCAGTAAATGGATCCTGCCGCTCTAAGCTAGACTCCCCGGCAGACGGGACTCAATGTGCACAAGATAAGGTAGGTTTCTTTTGTGTGCTGGATCTCTGTATGTGGATCTATGACAATACTGGGAAAGTGTTTAAGGCAATGAACTAAAAATAATTAACCCTTTATTGACATTTGTTAGATGTTCGATTATTAAGGAATGTTGTGTTGTTGAGCACGGTACTACCAATAGCTTTATGGATTACCTTATAATAGAACCACTGCTGAAGCCTCCTGAGTGGCTCAGTTGGTAAGTACTAGGAGCTGGATTTAGCAGGTTAGGAACCAGCTCATGTAATTTTCTTACTATGGTTGGGGTGAGGTGGTTGAAGTTGGAGGATTTCCTTGACTTGTCGCTAACCAGTGTCTCAAGTTGTCTGCCCGGATGCCTGCAGGCTAGCATTGCTAAAACCATGTAAAAGAGACAGTTGGCTTGTAGGCGACTAGAGGAACAGTGGCACTGTTTGTAGCGATGAGCGAAGAAACATGAGCCCAAATATTAAATATTGCAATGAAAATTGAGTGGAAGTTCCAAAGTAGTTTTTGTGGTCTGGGCATGATTTCCATTTTCCTTCAGTGGTGTATCTCTGGGGAGTGCATTATCGTTGGAAAGCTGCCGGAGACCGTGAATGGGGGGTGGGGCGTGTGGAGTGCCTGGTCCCACTGCTCCCGCACATGTGGGGCAGGGGTGCAGGCTGCCGAGAGGGAGTGCAACCGTCCCAAGTAAGTGTCCTGCCTGCTCACAGTGCCTTTTACCCTCTGTATGTTTATAGGTTTCTGCACTGCAGTGTGTCTTACGCCCTATCTACAATGCAGTGTGCGTCTTTCCCCCTCTCTGCTGCCCCATGGTTCCCGCTCCCCTTCTGCACTGCACTGTGTGTCCCACCCCCTCTCGATTACCCTGTGTATGCTAACTTATCTGCACTGCAGTGTGTCCCGCCCCCTCTCTGCATTGCAGGGTGTGTCCCGCCCCCTCTCTGCACTGCACCGCAACGTAGCCCTTTAACTAGGCAGAACAAGTTTGTACTAAATCAGAGCATTTGGTGTTATTTAAGGCTACAGAAACTTCTTGATTTATGATACCCAACAGAATCAAGCAGACGAAAGCCAACAGATCGAGTCAGCATAGAAAAAACCCACGTAAAACTGCATTCATTCAGGCGAATCGCTTGGCAGGAAGGCAGCCAGTTTACATAAATGATGCTTCTCCTGGAACCCTAAAGCACTAGACTGTTTTTGTACGTCTCATTTTAAACACCTGTATGGCTTTTCCTGTCATCACTTAAACATAAAAAACGAATCAAGCCTACACCAATGGGGTGGGTCTTCCACAAGCTGTAATTCTTTTAGACAGAGTTATATGTATGGGAGATGTTAGTGTGCCATTTATATGCAGGTCTTGCCGTGGTAAGATGTGAACTTTCAGCCAAGTTTCCTATGGAAGGGTGAATTTCAGACTAGGATGTACTGAGCAACATTCCAGTCAAGGGGTTGAGGGGTTACCTAAGGGCAGAGTTAGGACCTTCTAAGATTCTGGGATCAATTTCAGTCTTGCACCATTGTGTTTTTTTCACTTATATCTTATTTTCCAAAGAACATTTTTGGTTCAGTCTTTCCTGTCTTCTTTAATCCCAGGCCGGAGTTTGGCGGGAGATACTGTACCGGTGAGCGAAAACGCTACCGGATTTGCAACACCAAGCCGTGTGCCAAGCAGAGGCCCACATTCAGGGAAATGCAGTGCAGTGAGTTTGACACTGTGCCGCACCAGAACCAGCTTTACCAGTGGATCCCCGTCAGCAGCACAGGTACGTTCTCACTGCATCCGTGTCTCCAAACCGTGCCGGGCTCCTACACCTCACTGTACTCTTCTCCCCACATCCTGTGTCTCGCACTGCTGTGCACATACCGAACACCGAACACTAACACCGAACTGAACACTACAGTGCCTAACCAACAATAAAACATCTCCTCTTGTGCCCGGTGAGAGCAGTAGTGTATCAAGCAGAGATAATGGAGAGCTTACAACAGACCGAACTGGGATTCATCTGTTATGGACTTCAACCTTGTCCCAATGGCTCACTGAGACGTTAAAGTTGGGATATTAGCTTAGCGAGCTGCCGTCTCCTAAAAACAAACTAGGTTCTATCAGTCGTAGACTTGTTGTGGCCTAAGTTTAAGACATGTGTGCTGAGGACAGCTTCGGGCACCAAGAGCGGTAGTCTGGTCTAACTGGGGTGTAGTATGAGAGATATCATGGCTTTCCTCACAACAGATTTTGTATACCTACCCATTAGTGATGGATCATATTTTGTATTTGAAATGGGTGTTGGGTTAATACCACAACTGTGATTCGCTGAGATGGAAAGATGAATCACCAGACATAGTGGCTCGGAGGGGAAAGAAAAACAGCTGTTATGGTGACCACATCTTATAAGACTGTAGTCACATTACACACTCATGTAATTTGGCATACTGCTCAGAATTCTGGATTTATTGAAAAATAACCCAGTAGATGATGAATAATATTTCTATTTCAGGGAACCACAGATACGGGAATAACCCAGTGTTTAAAAAATACCTCTCAGCATTAGATTTACAAAAGGAAACACCAGGTAAAATCATTCCTAATCCAGGTAATGACTCCAATTAAACAATTGACAGGTGAGATGAAACGAAGACCCGGCCTCATGGTAGCTTACACAGAGCAGGGTTAGCTAGCCCTGCTCGTGATTCTACTCAGAAGGAAAATAATTTAGATATCATATTTATCATACAACGATTCTTTATCTGGGACTGGGAAAGGGTGGGAATTTTTGGTGTCCAGAAGCTGTACATGCATATTTCTCCACAATCTTTTTTCCCCCTTCCCTTTGTCCCTATCCCAGCCAACCCCTGCGAGCTGCACTGCCGGCCGGTAGATGAGGAGTTTTCAGAGAAAATGCTGGAGGCCGTGACTGATGGGACACCTTGCTTTCAGAGTTCAGATGGCAGGAGTGTCTGTATCAACGGGGTGTGCAAGGTAGTTGTGGCGTATGGTCACCTTCAGCAGCGCTGTGGCGTACAGTCACCTTCACCTGTGCTGTGGGATATGGTCACTTTTGCCTGTGCTTTGGAGTACAGTCAATATAGCCTTTGCTTTGCAGTACAGTTATCTTCAAGGTTGCCTTCAACTATGTGGGGTATGGTCACCTTGACAGTTAACTTGCTGGTTAACTAAATCGTCAAAGCATCTCCGTATACATATCTAGGCTCAGGGTTTCTTTGTGCCTTCATATGTCTATGCTTGTGTGTGTCTAGGAGGTTGGCTGTGACTATGGGATCGACTCCAACGCCATAGAAGATCGTTGTGGCGTGTGCCTGGGGGATGGATCCACCTGTCAGACCATCCGCAAAAGTTTTGAGGGCGGGGAGAGCTTTGGTGAGCACCAAAATTCCTTTGGCTTAGGTTATATCAGCCTTGGGATTCTGATTCTTAACTCGTCTGTCTGCTAGGGTATGTGGATGTGGGGCTGATCCCACAGGGAGCTCGGGACATTGTGGTGCAGGAGGTAGCAGAAGCGACCAACTTTCTGGTGCTGAGAGGGCAGGACCCAGAGGAATACTACCTGAATGGGCGCTACATCATCCAATGGAATGGCGAATACACAGCAGGCGGGGCCACCTTCTTCTACGAGCGGAGCGGCGACCTGGAGAACCTGACATCCCCAGGTCCCACCAAAGAGCCAGTCATGATCCAGGTAACTCTCAGGACGGACCTTCTAACCCTAAATATAACTGTAACCCAGGTCCCACCAAAGATCCAGTCATGATCCAAGTAACTCTCCCAGACCAACCTTTTAACCCTAACCTTAAATCTAACCTAGGTTCCAAAAAAGAGTCTGTCATGATCCAGGTAGTTCTCCACAGATGGACCTTCTAATCCTAACCCTAACCCGAACCCACGGCCCAAAAATGAGCTGGTTATGATCCAGGTAGTTCTCCACAGACGGACCTTCAAACCCTAACCCAAAGCCAGAACCCATAAAAGAACTGGTCATGATCCAGGAAGCATTTTGCAGACAGACTTAACCCAAGGTCCAATAATAACTAATGGGACTTCAGACGAACCTTTGACTGGTTCAGACACTAAACAAAAACATTCTCCTATTCCTAAGTTATTGTAAAAAATGTAAAATTAATTCATTTATTTAAAGGCTGTTTATATTTTTAATGATTTTAACGTCGGAACAGAAACTGTCCTGGCTTCTCTCAAATCTAGGATGCTAATGGTGAACTGGATTAAAAACTAACCCTAACCTGAAGTACCAAACAAACTATACTACTCTCCTAGGAACAATACGAGTATTAAGTATTTCGATGTGGCCTGGATGGGTGGAGGCTAATATATTTGTGTAGCTGCTGTTCCAGGAGAAGAACCCTGGGATCAGGTACGAGTACACCATCAGGAAGAGCCGGCCACAGGGAAACTGGGTACCGGAGTACAGGTGGAAACATGGTGCATGGACGGACTGCAGCGCCACCTGTGGGTCAGGTTAGACAACACCCTTGATTACATAGTTTTATTAAAAGATTTTAGATGTTCATTGATGCCTATTTAAAACCAATTGTGTCAATATATACCGATGATAATCAATTTTCTGAAACGAACAGACCTACCTTCTCCACTTCGGTTTATATCCGCACTGTTGGAATTTCTATTAATAACATACACACTCACACACACACTCACACACACACACACACACACAAATTAAAAAATATACACTTTGGACTCTTTGGATCACAGGGTGGCAGAACCAGCCTGTGCGTTGCTTTGAGGCCGAGGTCGGGGTGGTAGAGGAATCCTTGTGTGACTCTGAAACCCGGCCCGATAATCGGCAGCGCAAGTGTAAGAAGATGGACTGCCCAGCAAGGTACACTGATCACCGGCAGCCCACATGGCATTTCTACACAGCTCTGCTGTCTCAGTGTTTAAAATGCAGAGGGGAGGGAAGGTCTAACGTTTGGTAGGCAAGTGCCCAAAGGTTGAGAGAAGCTAATTTTAATACAATTCAGGCTGAAGGTTTTAAATATAAAAACAGAATAACAACTCAGCAGGCATAAACGCCTAGCATACTGCAGAATGACGGGTCTGACTGTTAGTAAGGCAGACAAAAGCAAAGCTGTTCCTGAAAGAAGTCTGTTACTGAGACATGCACAGACAAAGCTGTAACACACTGGATAAGAGTCTGTTACTGAGACATGCACAGACAAACCTGTTACACACTGGATAAGAGTCTGCGATAAGTGATGAGGTGTCGTTCTGCCCTGTAGGTGGTGGGTGGGCGGCTGGCAGCCCTGTTCCTCCAGCTGTGGTCCGACCGGCATGAAGAAGAGGACAGTCCTGTGTGTCCGCACAGTGGCTGGGGAGGAGCGGGTCTTACCCCCCGGCGACTGCAGGAAACTCCTAAAGCCCAAGCCCCTGGTGCCATGCAACCGGGAGGTCCCGTGTGGGATAGGCTGGGCCGTGGGGGGGTGGAGTGAGGTGGGAAAGCAGTGGGGGGAGTGGTGTGAGGTGGGCGGGCCGTGAACGATAATTTTTGACCTCTTTTCTTGGTCAAATTAAATTCCTCTTTTCATTTTAATCTGAATAAGTCTGCATAGTTAATAAAATAATTATGACCATGTAAATATAAGATGTCTTTATATAAATGTATATGTCTTTAAGGTGTTTTCGATAATGTTGACGGTTTGTTTCTAAGTAGATTTAATTTTAAAATTTTGAGTTCATGTCGTTATTAGTGAATTTTGTGCTCTCTCCTAGTGCTCAGTTTCCTGTGGGGGAGGGGTGAGGTCTCGCTCGGTAACCTGCTTGACGGCCTCCAGGAGTGGGTGCAATATTTTGCTGAAGCCGCGGTCCAGATCCCTGTGTGGACTCCAGAGCTGCCCTTCCAGCAGGAGGAAGGCTCCACCTCACTCCCTGATCCCAACCTCTGACTCCCAGTTCCCGGCAACCGTGCCCAACATCTCGACGACCACAGTTGCCATAACAACCGTCAACAGCAACCTCCTCCCCAGAGCCACTCCCCCTGACGTCATTGACTCTGTCACAGAGCGAAGCGTCGGGGAAAATGAGAAGGAAGGAGATCAGGTGACACTTGGGCCTATTGCTACGACTGATATGGTTACCGAAGTCACTCAGGAGGACGAAGGAAGCACACCTGACACCACCCTCCTGTGCACAGGGGCTGGCTTCACACTCAGTCTGGACTACATCACAGAGGACTCTGAAGTTGTGGAGGAGGAGCCCATCGTGGGTGTCAGTTTCCCCACTGAGGACCCTCCAACCACATTGAGAAACCAAGGCCTGTCCACAATGCGCTTCCATGCGACCCCCCCAAACCCTATCCCTTCCAATAGACCTGTTAAGGAGCATGTGTTGACGACAACTGCTCTCCCACGAATCACCCAGGCTCCTCTGTGGGGCCCAGGCAACCTCGGGAGCACCAGAACCTCAGATCCTCCCATCACGGCCAGGGTCCAGAAGGTGGGGTTCCGGGGGACCTTGGAGCCCTTGACACATAGCTACAACGCTGGCTTGGACGCCTACCCTCCTGTCCATATGGCCGTATTCTGGGTGGCAGGCAATTGGAGCCAGGTAGGGGTCAGGAGCAGTAACGCGAGGTTGGGGGCAGGACCATGGGGTGGGGAGCAGGAATGTGGGGTAGGGGGCAGGAACGTGGGGTAGGGGGCAGGAACGTGGGGTATGAGGCAGGAACGTTGGGTAGGGGGCCCGTGGAATTTAAGCAAACATGCTGTCCAGCCACAAATGACTGGCCTAGCAGAATTCCATCCCAGGGCTTACCATTCAACAGGATAACACACTTTTTCAACACACTTCTCTGTGATTCAGCAGAAGAGAAGACTGAGACACCAGACTGCCCAGCAGCTGCCTCACCAGATTTGCGGTTACTGTTTGAGGTCTTATACCAAGTCCTCCCCATCTCTGAGAACCTCGTTTTGTCCTCTCGTCTCCTCACTGACCCCCTTCCACCTTCTCTCCTCTCCTCTCCTCTCTGACACTCTCATTGATCTCAGTGCTCTACCACTTGCGGGCTGGGTGCTGTGTGGAGGACGGTGACGTGCAGCTCTGGCCAAGAAACTGACTGTGCAGCTCTGAAGAGGCCAGAGCCGGCACGGACATGCCTCCTGCGCCCCTGTGCCACCTGGCACAGCAGCAACTGGAGCAAGGTCAGATGGCCTGGGGACAGGGGGACAGGGGGAGAGGGTGTGGAACTGGAGACAGGAAGAGTGAGTGTGGGACTGGAGACAGGAAGAGGGAGTGTGGCATAGGGGACAGGGAGAGAGAGGGCGTGGGACTAGGGACAGGGCACAGGGGACTGGGGAGAGAGGGCGTGACTTGGGAGAGAGGGCGTGGGACTGGGGACAGGGAGAGGAGGTGGAAGAGGGTTGCCTGAGTTCAAGAAATATCATACAAATATTTAGTTAATTTTGGTACTTAATGTTTCAGTGAAAAAAAAATATCCTTCTGCTGCTGCTCTCCAGAATTATGCCTATAAAGAGTGTTATCAGCAGAAGAAAAGGAATTGTTTTATTTGGAAACTGTTGTAGTAAAGTGAGATAATCGCACAATGCAATAGCAAAGTATCCAATACTCACACAATCCATAAAGGGTGTACTTCTTGCTCCTGTTCTATGCAATGATAATACTGCTATATTAATACAACTGTGTGTGTGCATGTCTCTGCATGTATGTGTGTGCGTTTGTATGCTTCTCTGTACGTCTGTGCGTGTGTAAACGTCTCTGTGTATGTATGTATAAATGTGCCGGTACACACCCATGCGCGAATCAAAGTGCCCGGATGGATGTCAGGGTGGAGTGCAGCAGCGCAGCGTGTTGTGTGTGGACTCCCAGACAGGACGCCAGCTGCGGCCCTACCACTGCCAGGCCCTGGCCCACAGCCCACCCAGCTCCCTGCCCTGCCCTGTACAGCCTTGTCTGGACTGGATCCTCACCCCGTGGGGCAAGGTACTGCCAAGTCAGCTTAACCTAACCGAACGGTATCAGTCACTCGCGTTTGCTCTCAGACCGTAAAAACTGACCAGCAAGTGGTACCCCTGTCCGTCTTTGTCACCCAACCCTTAACCACCAAGTGCTCGAGGAGCTGTGGCGAGGGGATGAGGGAGCGCCTCGTTTACTGTCCTGAGCACAACCGCTGCGACCCCACCCAGAAGCCTGCCAACGTGGAGCCGTGCGACCAGCACCACTGCGGACGCTGGACCACAGATCCCTGGGAGGAGGTGAGAGGAACAGCCAGTCTGGGCCTACATGGGAGGAAAAGATGCCCCCATCAGCAAAAGAGTGACTACCAAACAGACGAGCCTGTGGTCGTTCGGCGACCAGTAAAGACTACAGAATGTGAGACAGAAATTGGCTTAATTAAAAGGAAGCAGGATGTATAACAGCCATGGTAACGATGCCAGGGACCTGAGAATTGCTAATTAAAATTAAACGCATTCAGAATATAAAAATATATACACTAGGCCAATTTGTTTGTGATGGCGCGCCGATGAGCTTTTGACGAACAGTTTTGGTGTGCTTGAATGCCAGCTGATTGGACCTTACCTGTGATAGCAGGGCCGTTTACATAGGACCCGATATTCCCTGAGACTGAATTTTTGTTTTGGTTAACACTGTAATATTTGTGCATTAAAACACTGAATTACACATCAGAAAGGATTTCCCCCACAGAAACAGGCTGTAATAGAGAGTTGTGACGGATTAATGGCAAGGGCGTCTCTTTTGCTGTGTGTGTTTTTGCGGCAGTGCACTGTCAGCTGTGGAGGAGGAGTGCAACACCGTGTGGTGAAGTGCATGGAGGAGGTTTTGGCCAGAGAAGAGGGCAGCCAGTGCGACAGGAGAGTCAGGCCGAACAGCTTCCAGAAGTGCAACCTGCAGGACTGCAGGAGAAGCGGGGGTAAGAGACTCCGGCGGTTACCTTCGTTACCGTGGAACCATAGCTGAACCGTGGTAACCGTTAATACTCTGGAGGCGTATTAATGAATGGTAGAGCCGTTTGTTGTCCGTTTTCCCCACCCATTCAGGTTTTGTAAATGTCCTTTTTTTCCTGCCTGTCTGACCCTGCAGGTCCGTGGTGTGCGAAGGACAGCATGTCCGCTCGCTTCTGTGAGAAACTGAAACTTCTGGGTCGTTGCTCTCTGGGCTCCATCCGGAAACAGTGCTGCGTCACCTGCAGGGGGTCACTTTGACCCAGAAACAGTGCTGCGTCACCTGCAGGGGGTCACTTTGACCCAGAAACAGTGCTGCGTCACCTTCAGGGGGTCACTTTGACCCAGAAACAGTGCCGTGTCACTAGCCGGGGGTGCTCTGACCCTCTTGGCCCTGCCTTGGGCCTACTGATGGGGTTGAGAGAACCAAACACAAGCACAACAGAAAGGCTTCTACTTGAATGTGTTTCTGTCTCTCTGTTTGTGGCATAACTACACTCCAAGGTGCAATATTGCAGTTTACTTTTTAAAGTTCTTAAAAGTGTTTTATTTTTATTGTTGGTCAGCTGGTTGTTTAAAATGCTACCATCACCAAGTCATTGTCCGGAGAACCACTCTCAGGCCAGTCTAAGCAGAACTTAACCGCCCTCTGAATGATGAATGAGAAATTACCATCTCTGTGGTGCTAATATTGTTTTTAGTCACTGTTCTATTCAGCTGCTTCTGTTTACATTCCCAAATCTGAGAGCTTGGATGTTTACACTTTTCAGAAAATATCAGCATAAGCTTTAAAATTCTGTAATACCATGAAAAACTCTAGCCTTCTATCAGCTGTTGGAAATGCCCTTTGTCACGCCCTTTGTCACGCCTAGTTTATCACACTAACACTATTTTTCCCTCCAAGCAAGCGCTCAGTGCTGGGTTATGATAGTCCTTTGGTCGCCATTAATTGCTGCTCTGAAAAGGTACACTACTTTTCTATAAACTCAGTTTTTGTCTGTTTTGCCCAAACTACTCGAATTCAGTAGTATGTAAAATAACTGTTAATCAGCCTGGGTACAAGAATTACTGTGTGACAATCTCACTTCAAAACATTATTTATTATTGTTTTTATTTTGTAAAATGTACTTTGGTTGAACAGTTCTAATGGTATGAGTAGTAGCTTCAGTGAAAATCATAACAAATTTTTTTTGAGAAAGAGGCACAAATTCATAACATAATAGAAAACAATAATTAATCAATAGCTCTAAGAAGCAGAAACTCTGACCTACGGTTTGTGTCTAATGAATACGACCGTTTTATCAAACATGTTCGAGATGAAGGCAGATTACTAGTAGCTTTGGCCCTTACCTCAGATCTGAATGGTGTCGGTCTTCCATTAACAAAATTGTTATTCGTATACAATTATTTGTTTCTTTAATACGGCAGAAGTGTTCCATGGGTCACAGTATACTTGTGTGGTTTCGTTATGTTGGTTTCCTTTGGGCCTTTTGTTCCAGAAAAAACATTACATGTGGCATTATTGCCTTTTTCAACATCCAGATCCATCTCTGTTTGGGTTATGGTCAATTATAGTTTGCTAATTTTTTCCCAGCCTTTTTGTGCCTTTGCTATTACTGTGCTTTTACTGGTCTTCTTAGAGCCTGGGGATGTGACGGCATGGTTGATGAATACATTCTAACCCTTTCATCTTGGCCGGAATTCTACCAATTCTAAATTGAGACGTCCCGTACTTAGATACTCCCTGATGGCTGCAGGTCGACACACACGTGCACGCACACACACGTTGCAGGTAGATGTCACCAGGCACACGCATGCATGCACACAAACACACAGGCGCTGCAGGTAGATGTCACCAGGCACACGCACGCATGCACACAAACACACAGGCGCTGCAGGTAGATGTCACCAGGCACACGCACGCATGCACACAAACACACAGGCGCTGCAGGTAGATGTCACCAGGCACACGCACGCATGCACACAAACACACCGGCGCTGCAGGTAGATGTCACCAGGCACACGCATGCACGCACGCACACCAGGGTCTGACTGACGGGAGGGTGGGATTCTAAAAACCCTTCTCTTACTTGTTTACTGCGTTTTCAAACATTCCCACACAGTCAAAGCAGCTGGGAGCTGGGAAACTCCCATGCATGTACACTTGTTATCAAAGGATAAAGATATAGAGGTGACCCGCTATAAAAGTTAATTAGGAGAAATTCCTAAATTTTTTTGGGCCAAAGGGCAGCAGATTGAAATAGTGGCTGGATAGACATGTCCATGCATCAGCACAGTTTTGACTTAAATGGTGAAAACACCAGAAACCTTCTTGTTCTCATATGTTATCAGAAAGACTCTAAAATAAATAGTCTCTTCATTTATGGCCATATATAGTTCTAGTGGTAAGATTTTGTGCAAACCCAACTGTGAGCTAAGACCTGAGTTGGGTCAAACAAAATGAGACATTGGATCTCCTCAAGTAAAACAAACACATGCGGTCATGCATTTGTATGGGAGACATCCATTTTTTTAAAGTTGATGTTGTACAGTGTTGCATTGTTGGCAACTGGTGAGCCCTTGCAGGTAGGGTATGCATGAGCTAACTACAAAGCTATGCAGACTTTAAATAGACAACCACTGCATAAAAGCAGAGCGTGAAAGAACAGTGTCTTAATGGTGAAAGGTCTAGGCTCTTCAGAGTATTTGTGGCATGTTGTTTTCCCCTCTCTGCAGTTTGGTGATCAGAAGCTGAAAATACATTTTTTAAAATAAAAATAATGTACCTTCTCACGACGCACACGGTCACCCTTCCTCCGCCGCTAGTTTGAGCGTTGGGATTGTCCGGTTTGTGCAGGCACAGCAGCAGTGTTATTACCTGCTCTGGGTCTTTGGTTCTGATCTCATGCCTAACACGAACATGGAAGATGCTGTTTGGATAGAAGTTTATTTTAATTTTTTTTATTTCGTTTGCCATTGTCTGAACTACCACAAGGTGTTGCCGGCCATCACCCTCAGGCCTAGGAAAGCGTTTCCCCACAGCCAGTGTCTTTATTAATAAATAATGTTACCATGTCACTGTGTTGTTCTTAAGTGGTGCACCGGAGCCTATCACAGCAGACTGAGGCAGGGTACACCCAGGACAGGACACCCGTCCATCACAGGGCAGGGGATGGAGACAAACTCACATCTACAAGGCCAGTTTCACAGTAGCTAATCCACAAGGCTTCAGGATGTAAGAGAAAACACAGAGGAACATGAGGGAGAACGCGGAAACTCTACAGAGTAACCACAACCTGAAAACCACCTTAATATGGGGAAAACTCCATATACAGTAACCACAACCTATAAAACACCCAAACTCCACACATCGTGACTACAACCTGAAAACCATGTGGAAAACATGCAAACTCCGCACACAGTGACCACAACCTCATTTCCAGGACCCTGGTGTTGTGAGGCACAAACGCTATCCAGGACCCTGGTGCTGTGAGGCACAAACGCTATCCAGGACCCAGGTGCTGTGCGGCACCAACGCTAAGATACAGTGTGTTTGTTCATAAGAAAAACAAATAATGCTATTATTAATGATACCACTGGTAACAAGAGAAGTAGTTATTCCTTTTTATTTTGCGTTAATTCAATACATATACAAAGCCACTTTACATGAGAGCCAGAAAGATGAGAGCATTTTGAACAGGACATCAACAATCACTGAATACAGGGTCTGTTTTAACGATGAACACACTGCATAAGAACACCATACAGTTTTATTTTTGTGTGCGACTTATCTAAGCTGGAAGCAACAAAATAGATGAACACTGAACAGGTAAAATGTATAGCAGGGCTTATTGTGGTCAAAATACCTCAAAGATAATATGGGAGGGGAAAAACGGGTTTAACCCTCCCAATTCAATTTAATAAGAACCACGATTTAAGATGAAACGGCTAAAACAAAGTGCACAGTGATTCAAACATCTCTCCTTACTGAAACGTCTAAAATAACATATGTGGAACCTGCACATTCCCATCAATAAAAGGCCCCTGATTTTCACCTGAGCGTTCCAAATGAGTAGGGGCAGATGTATCAGTAGCAATGCTTTAAAAGTTCAATATTAGCCACACACATATGGCTTAGGACCAATCACAGCATTGACACATCTGTTGTATAGGGAAAAAACCCCACAATACAGGACTCACAAGTGGAGGGCCAACCCACCTCCAGTGTAAGTGCTATATGACACCCAGAGATGGTGCCCAATGAGAATTGACTGGATGAGGGTGTACACCAAGGGGATGTGTGAGGGACAGCAAGAGATATCCCCCAAAGAATTTACCACTTAGCTACTCTGTCAGGGTCCCATCACTATAAAACACTCATTTCATGATTTCACTGTCCTTTTCAAAGTTTCTCCCTCAAATCTAGCATCAGTTGCAATTGTTTTTTAAAAAGCTAGCCAAAAGTCAAGACTTCTAAAAATAAATAATCAAAAGTGGGTGGGGAAAAAAATAGAACATTGATTACTCAGGTATGTTTTGAATACATCCTTATTGCATATGGCTGTATAAAATGCTGTGCAAATTTGTGCAGTTAAAGATCCACATGGACTCGGAGACATGGCCTTTAACCCACCTCGCAATGACAATAAAACAAAACAAAGACCCTCTAATCCAGACAGGCCTCTCCAGGGACCCCTTTACATAGTGCAGCATAAGTTAGAGATGGAGATGTCTTTAGATCCCTTTAGGTACTGCGTGGAAGAGGCCATCAACTCAGCGCCTCACGGGTTACTTTATTATTCTGTTTTATTCCATATGCGTCTACTATTATGCCATTTTCCAGGAGTACTCTTGACTTCCTCTTGGGTCAGGGACGGGAATAATTTTCCAGTTTATCCCAGTTTATTGGGTTGTCTGGCCATTTTCCATCAGGAAAATTAAATCCATTTATAAAAATGCACAAAAAACATGATCAATCGATTGACAGATTGATTTCAAATTGAATTTTCAAAAAAACTCAGAGTACGAGCTCCCTGACCAAGTCGCCGTCTTTAAGATGGCCGTTCCCCCATCTACACCAGTTACCCCGTGGTCTGCCTCCCGAGTGGCTCAGTTAGTAAAGGCGCATGCTCAGCTCCTCTCATTAGCACATTGTGTCCGGGAGAACACAGCGGTGGTACACAAGTGACGGAGAACCGCCTGGGGTGGGAGTTTCATGCGCAGGGCAGGGCAGGGCAGGGCAGCCTGCAGATTAGGAAAGACAGGTGGCTCCAAAGCTTATGTCACTTCCTCTACCTCCTCGTGTGTGGTGGCAAACAGCGGAGATGGATTAGCAGAATGGGCGATTCCACACTGGGGCCAAAGGTTTATAAAATAGGTTGTTCCAAGGAAAAAAAAAAGATGGATGGCAATGGATTTTGGGCAGAACTGTCAGTGCACATTCTGCTGCTGATAAGCAACATGGGACTGGCTTTCTATCCCAGAGTCTGATCAAAAATAGTCTGACTGTTTATAATCTGACAATAGTGTGAAAAGAGCCATCAATCCAGGCTGCAGTAAATACCATGAAGTGGATTTTTATTCCACAATATAAACATGTCCGTTTGTAAGTTCATCCTGAACAGTGAACAAACGCAAGCTGAAGAGGCTAACGTATACACTCAGGGCTGCTGGGGGACCACAGGGCGATGCTACAATTCCCTTCCTGTCCCATAACCCCCCTGTAGTGCTGCAGTGGCGAATATCTTTATCCAAACTGTTTACACTTGGGCAAATAAGCATCAGTGACCGGCAGAGTGCGATCAAAAGTGGCCAGGGTTTGTTCATTTTCTCAGCCTGTTCACTCGCAGACACAAGGGGTGGGGTGCCAAATGACGTGCCGGACAACATGGAAGGGGGGGTGGGGTTTAGAACTTCTCCGTCAACAGAGTGTGTAGCATTAGGAGAGGGCCGGAGTTGGAGAGACTCCACACGGTCCCGGACGGACAAGTGAGGCACCTAGGGGAAGGGTGGAACTCAGATCTGACCTCCCTTGAAGGCCCCCCGGGCTGCGCTAGAGGCAGCAGTCTGCATAGTCTTGTTCGCCATGACACCAGTGGCAAATTCCTGCTGGGCCTTCTCAAAGCTGGCGTCCGTGGTGCGGTACAGCTTGTGGACCTGCAGAGAACCAAATGGGTGAGCATCCGGTGAAGCCTAACCCAAACCCTGTGCTGAAAGGGCTATTCGTGAGGAGCGATGGGCTCAAGCAGAGCAGCGTACCTTCTGGAACATGATGAGCGAGATGACAGCGGAGGCGGTGAAGAGGGCCGCGATGAGGAGCATCATTATTCCCACCGGGACACTCTGGTTCAGGGCGGCGAGGGCCGAGATCCAGCCGCTGCCAGGAGGGATGCAGGGAGTGATGAGGGAGACAGAGGTCATTTTTCAGTTCTCCCAGAGCACCTTACTTTCTTTCTGGTGTTTCCAATTCCTAGAAAATTCTCGTCTGAATCTCTCTTCTAGTCTAACCCTAACCCAATCGCAGTGAGACTCACCTCGCTCCCCAGCCCATGATTCCGATGGCCTGCAGCACGTGAACGCCGAACTGGCAGATGTACACAAAGAAGAACACAAAGAACCGGAAGGAGCTGTCACTTCTGCAACGAGACATGCAGGGTATGAGGAGGGCCGTCATGGTATAGAGTCACGCAGGGGGCCAAAGAGGCTGAATTAGCCCCTACCTGAAGGCTCCATACAGCGGCCTGTACCAGCAGACGAAGGAGCAGGGGGTGAAGAGCATGAACCACAGCATGGCCAGGCCAAAGTCCATCCCACGCGATGCATCCACGCAGAACCAGGCCAGGCAGCCGAAAATGTTCAAGAAGAGCGTCCCCGTGTGGACTGACACAGGAGACACACAGACAGACAGCATATCAGAACACAGGCATACAAAGTGTCCGACATGTAACTCACTAATTACATCTACAGCTAAATAAATCTACAGTGCAGCCAGCTTAAAATGATCACATCTGTCCAGGACGATTGGTTCACTTAAGTGGCTGGTCATTGAAAGATCATAAAATTACAAGGATTCATGCAATTAAACAAAAAAAAGTGGCAGCTTTTGAAAAATGTATTCTTCTCGAATAATGCCTTCAAATACAGTATTAAACAATATGAACATTGTATGCAATAAATGCATAAATCGGGTGAAATACAGAAGTAGCCTACTGTAGTGTAAAACAATAATTCGAAACCAACCAAAATATTGATCACTTACAATACTAGATTCTTTTTCATAAAAAAGAAATAAAAGATGCAATCTTATAGTGTTATGAAGTCACCATTGGATAACCAATGTATCCAGTGTCCCGTGAACCACTGGCCCGTCTGCAACCTCTTCAAAGAAATGAAGGATACAGAAATTGCCCTCTGTTTATGACTAGCAACACAGAGCTTGAACCGTGACACGTGCTGCTGGCTAGCGAGTAATACATTTAGAATAAAAAGTACATTTATTTGTTAAAGTACGCAATGTATGCAAAATTCAACATTATAAACGAAATGCATGAGTATCAAATGCGAAGTATGAGGGGCGTTTCCGTTCCGCGGTTTTTCCATAACACGGGAATTGATTACTATAACAGTATTTCTTATAGCTTTGTGCTTTTTCCACTAATCCCTCAACTTCTTTATTCACACGTGCCCAACAGAGGAATCGCGTTTTGAACTAGATGCTGCGTGCATGGAATTTTCACTTCCATCCGAAATTCATAATCTTAGCTAAAAATCTACCAAGATAAAAACACACAACGAGAGACGCCATTCAAAACATTTACCCGAATGACGGCAGTTGGTTTTAACAAGGTTGTGCAAAACCCACACAGCACCACACAAAAGCTGAGAAGCGGTTAACACAAACAACTGGCACTTACACATCCAAAGGTAGTACACGGTTTTCACTGTCTTCTGGAAATCCACGGGGATGTCGACGGCAATGTCATGGTAAAAGCAGGGGCCCATGGGAAACTTCTCTGGAAGAGGTGGCCAGTTGTTTTTCCTTCCTTAAGGCAAAGAAATCTGTGTATCCGACTGATAGCCAAAAGCAGCAATTGGTCACTGTCAAATAATATGAAAGAGAGAGTGGAACTACCCATGAAGGCCAGAGGCTTTTTCTGAGGGAGCAGATAGCCAATCAAAGAGCCATTCTCGACCACACTGATGCGTGGAGTGACCTAAGGGACAGGCCAACCACCAGATACCCAAACAGAGGGCCTCCCTTGATTTAGCAAGTGGTATGACACAAGGAACAGGCCAGCTGCCAGACATCCAATCACTCTGAGACACAAGGGGTGGAGCCGACTGTCAGACGCCCAATCAGGTGACGTCTATGAACTGCAAGTACGGTGTGTCACGGGAAGGGCAGAGCTCACCACCAGAGGCACTCAGGGCCTGCATCTCCCTTTCCCGTCGGTCCAGCTCGGCTGCCTTCTTCTCCAGCTCCTCCTGGCGCTGCAGCAGCTCGGCCTGGGCCCGGGCCTGATCCTGGAGGGGGGAGGGGGTAAGCCACCAGCAATGATTCCGTCCCCCTGGTCAGAAAGTTTGGAGCAGCCCTGAATTATAACTCCCCCTCTTTTTCTCGATAGGAGGACACCCCTGCAACACATTCTGGAAAATAAAATTGTCTTCAGCAATCAGCAGGTATTTTAGCTCATGTCATGCTCTTAGGCACATATTCAGTCCTGCTACTGTTTAAAAAGGATTCCCCTCTTCAACCAGGTCTCATCTTCGTCACTCTGCTTCCATGGAACCCTCACACCTTCCAGATTTTACTGTGCATCTAACGGTTGCATTTCTAAACACCCCACGGACCCTTCAGCTTAGCCTTTAAGAATTGGGTTCTCCTCTCACGTGTGTCTAGGGAGAGTTGTCCTTGTCTTTGATCAGAATAAACCGTGTGCCCTGTTCTGGAATGGACCTGATGCATGGAATTATATTAATGTAGTACCCTCTAGTAACGTGCAAGAGTGTCGGCTAATACAAATTATGAATGATATGCAATGTAATAGTGGTCAGGAAGAGAGAGAGGACCTCAGGGTCAGGGCTGGAGTTGAGATGCACGGGGAAGAGTAGAGAACAGAGTAGACTGGCGATACCTGTGTCTGCTGCTGTCGCTGAGGAGCGTAAGCTGACGGCTCCTCTGTGGGCTTCATGATAGCGGGCTGTGTGTTCGAATGCGCGTTTGTGTCCGTGTGCGGGGGCATTTTGGCAGCCTGTAGAGTTTTAAAAAAATAAAAAATACATAAAAACAAGCACACATTCTCCAGACCAAAATGCAGTCATGACATGGATCATTACGAATGCATGCATTACAACTAGGAACATGAAACATCCTGACAGAGCCACCATGCCCCTCAGCCAGGGCACTCACCGCCCTGCCATCGGTGAATGGGCTGTACTCCTCCAGACCCAGGGGGGCGTTCCGCGTTACCTGTGTCACCGAGGGATCCTGCGGGACAAAGTAGTGCCGAGCAGCCCATTGGTGCACAGCAGACGTAACAACCACCAGGAACGGTGGGGTCAGACCTGGTCTGACTGATTGGGTTTGCATCGCCGTTTAACATCAACGCAACAGGGAACCATTGTCAACTTAAATGTCACAAATTTCAAAGTCTAAAGTAGAGACCGTCTGGTAACGGGTGAAAGTTCACACGTAAAACTCGGTTCAGTAACATTCCTAGATTTCTTTTGTCTAACCCTATACCAGGATAGAGGCCTTGTGAAAGCCAGAGAGGACGCTATAATTACTGGTGTTTTAAACTGGTCCATCTCTGAACCATGGACACAGAGCTCCTGACAAAGCTTTTCCCTTTTTTAAATTGCTGGCACCAGCACATGACCAGCACATGACCAGCACATGAACAGCACATGAACAGCACATGACCAACATTTTGTTGCGACACTGTAGACAAAATATCTTCATCATCTCAGAAATTAACTTGCATTCAGAGATCACTTGTGCTATAACATTCCTCTCAGAATGGGATGGCTTTACTCTTTACAGTCTACAATGCCTGCATTGTCTTTTATCATGACATTGCGATCGCATGCAGGAGAAGGCACTTCCAGGCAGCAAGCACAAAAAGGAGGATTGGAAAGGAAAAGTCAGATTTGGTACTTAATGAAGAGAAATCGTTAAATTAGGGTTTTAAACAAACATCCACACACAAAGTTTTTAGTGTCTACAAAATGACCAAATGTGCATATGGTATGAATTACTTATTTTTTTAAACCACATACTTCAAACTAAAACGACCAACTTGAATTCACTCTCTACAGAACAGAACCTACAGCTAGTCCTGAACCTTTTACCAATGATACAGTGCAAAATTCTACAAACAATACCCCATAATTACAACGTGAAAGAAGTTTGTTTGAAATCTTTGAAAATGTATTAAAAATAAAAATTGAAACATTTACATGTTCATAAGTATTCACAGCCTTTGCCATGACACTGAAAATTGTGCTCAGGTGCATCCTGTTTTCACTGATCATCCTTGAGATGTTTCTACAACTTGATTGGAGTCCACCTGTGGTAAATTCAGTTGATTGGACATGATTTGGAAAGGCACACACCTGTCTATATAAGGTCCCACAGTAAACAGTGCATGTCAGAGTACAAACCAAACCAAGCTGTAAAGTCCAAGGAATTGTCTATAGACCGCCGAGACAGGATTGTATCGAGGCACAGGTCTGGGGAAGGGTACAGAAAAATGACTGCAGCATTGAAGGTCCCAATGAGCACAGTGGCCTCCATCATCCGTAACTGGAAGTAGTTTGGAACCACCAGGACTCTTCCTAGAGCCGGCCAAACTGAATGATCGGGGGAGAGGGCCTTAGTCAGGGAGGCAGAGCTCCAGCATTTCTCTGTGGAGAGAGGAGAACCGTCCAGAAGGACAACTACCTCTGCAGCACTTCACCAATCAGGCCTGTATGGTAGACTGGCCAGACGGAAGCCACTCCTCAGTAAAAGGCACATGACAGCCCGCCTGGAGTTTACCAAAAGGCACCTGAAGGACTCTCAGACCATGAGAAACAAAATTCTCTGGTCTGATGAAACAAAGATTGAACTCTTT